>SMMW01000613.1:742500-840000 GCA_004794655.1 Marisa cornuarietis
AAAGTGCAGAAGTCTGTGAAGAGCTCCCCGTTTTCGTTGCAGGTGCCGACATCATGTCTTCCCATGATGAGCTCCCTGTTGGTGTTGTCATCTCCCACTTTGACATTTAGGTCTCCCATAATGATCTTCAGATCTCTTCTTGGTGTGCGGTCAAGCAAAGACTGAAAGAAGCTATAGAATTCTTCTTTTTCCTCCTCATCGGAAGCTTTTGTTGATGCATAGCATTGGATGATGGTGATGTTACTTCCTTTAGTATTGAATCTTGCTGACATGAGCCGTGGTGAGACTGGTTCCCTGGCTATCAGAGCCTTTGTTGCCTCTGTTGACATCAGCAGTGCTACTCCCTGGGTATGGTCGTGGTCCAGGTCTTTGTGGCCAGAGTAAATAATGGTTTCTCCTGATGTTAGTCTGACAGACCTGTTCGACTTGGTTGGACCTGCCAGGAGCACAAGGCTCCCGCCGACATCGCACTGTGGATCGACGAGGCACACAAGCCACCACACCACTACAAGTTGCACCAGTTGGTGATGGACATTGTAATATAGCTCATATGAAATGCCAATCATACGTTGCTTTATTACTTCAGTCAAAGTAGCCATTACACTTTGATTTCAGCAATAATCTACTCATACCGCACAGTGTAATATTAGGAATACGGATATCTACAACTTTTGTCACAGCTTACAGCACGGACCTTCATTACTGGATAAGCGACTCAGGTTTATGTCCGGTGTAAATCTCGGTTTTCCTATAGACAGGCCTCGTGTGTCTGGTTCTTTGTTTGCATACATCAAATAAATTCTTAAAGTTTTGTTTTCGTAACAGAACAATCTATACAATAGTTTCCAAAAAATCAAAAACAATGTTTTTTAATTGTTAGTGGTAAAACAAGTCAATAGCATCTGTTGTGATTATGTTTTTATTTTATAAAATTGTCGAAAAATCTAAATGCGTTTTCTATAAACAGACAGAATAGATTTTACAGAAAATACTGTTTATTTTGCAATCAATCTTCATTAACAAGGTTATGATGACAGAAAAGCTTAATTACTCACTTCTAAAATTTCTTCTACGTTAGGAAGATCCGCCATTTTGACAGAAAACGGAAGCGAAAGCCCTCGGTTGTTAGGGTTTGTTACGATTGGTCACTCCTATGATAGAGCAAAGAGGCCACGAATGAGAGACACTTATCCAGTGAATGAAGGTCCAGTGAATCATACTGAACTGTAAGGGAAATCATACTGAACTGTAAGGGAAATCATACTGCACTCTTTAGTATTATATAAAACTGTCTTTACTCATAGTAACACACAATGGTACGTAGCTATACTCACCAATCAAGAAACTAGACAACACCAGAGTGGGAGCCGTAAGAGCAGCCCTATTTCCCATGATGCTTGTAGCTTTACCAAACACTCATCCTATGCCAGGCCCAGTCAAGTCTCAGAATGGCCACTGTCTAGTTTAGAGACCCCACGCCCATGACCTTTGCTCACGTTCTTGACCACTGCAAGATGCTATTTCTTTGTCGGTGTGGTTTCTGCAAAAAGAAAGTTACTTCTTGGAATACACCTTCTGTGTGACAGCTACGGGATCACAGCGTGGAGCAGTAAACATTCACTCTAAAGCAGCAACAGGTCCACTCATCTTTTTCTGTGCAGACCTGTCACTGACCTGCCATAAAAGTTTTCTCATGAACCGCATGCCCTGCACACAGATCGCTGCCTGGACTTGACTTTCATCAAACTCGCTCGTTTCTCCTCCTCACAAACCGACTCATAAACAGAATAATTCTTTCTCCTCACCTCACACTTTAAGAAGCAAAACAAAAAAACGTTTTCTCGGGCGCCAGGATGCTGCCAGAGTCCGTTTACCTGACAATGTGTCGTCCCGTTCCAGTGGTCACGATTTCTGAGCAGAGATTTGTGAGAACAAGCAGGATAGGTCTGGTGCTGTCGTTATCCCAGTTCCGAACAAATAGTTCCGCCATTAGTGGTCAGGCTCCCTGCAAGTGAGAGCTGTTTGCAGCCGCTACGGACACTCGGCAAATAAGGGGGAGATTTCAGGTAAAGCAAACAAATGCGGCGTTCACAGCACCTGTAACGGAGGATGTTAACGCTGGCGGTCGATGTGTTTTCCTGACTAATCTTCAAGCATCGATAGGCCGCGTGTTTGAACGATTTCTGCGCTCACAAAATGCAATTAGAGTTCACACACACACACACACACACACACACACACACACACACACACACACACACACACACATGGCCTGCACGTGCACGCTCCTAGTTTGCATGTTATAACTTAGGCACTTGTCAAAGAAAGGACAAGAATTAATTTTGCAGCAATACGAGATGCCAGGTAAGTGTCTGTAAATCCGGGACAAGAAGTCCAGTGTTGAAAACTTAGGTATCAGACAAACACTGAGTTTTCAGAAATTCTATTTTCTTTGCTCTGCGCTTTATAATGAAGACACCCTGGCGCCTCCCTCCAGAGTTTTACTGTTCCCGAGAGAGAGCGACACACACACATAAAGATTCACACTCACACACACACACACACACACACACACACACACACACACACACACACACACACACACACACACACAAAGACTCATACACACACCACCAACAGTCTCTTCCTCTCTCTCTCTCTCTCTCTCTCTCTCACACACACACACACATACAATTCCAAGTAATCAAAAAATGAGGTCAAGCTAATATTTGCTCAATATTCAGCACACTTATCCTCCATTCAGTGCCATGTCAGATATGGAAGGTCGTTTTCAAAGTGTTTCTAATTAGGCCGACAGCTACATGTTTAACTGTTTATTCTGTGGCGGTGCTGATAGTGCGGGCTGATTGATACGGCAATGAGGATTTCTGTCAACAGACAAAATAATTGAAAACTCACTGGCGTGTGTCGCAATGATATCTTTGTTAATACATGCCACTCAAACACACACACACGCACACACACACACACGCACACACACACACACACGCACACACACACACACACACACACACACACACACACACACACACAACCATGCGCAGACTACAAATGGCTAGAAAACACAAAGGTTTACACGGCATAATTACTGTTTGCACTTATTATATATTTTAAGTGCCAGCTAGATGATATAACTAAGAATTTTAACAAAGTGGAGCCGAGGTAGTGGAATGTATTCCCAACTGTGAGTACAGATCACCTCTCATGGTTAGCATTTCCTCCCATCACATCTCATGAACATCTCGGAAAGTTCTCAGCCTCAGAGAACCCAGAACTTCAGATGACTACTTAATATAACACAGCTGTGGTTATCACACAGCTTTTACCATCATTCCGGTGTCGACATCATACAGCTGGGTTATCATACAGTTGTGGTTATCACAAAGCTTTACCATCATACGGGTGTCGACATCATACAGCTGTTGATGCTCAAGTCCCTCTTGTGATGTAACTCTCAGAACTGTGATAACCTGTCTGCCTGCATGTCGTTGTTGTAGGAGTTGGTGACGATTCATATTGTAACGTCTCGCGGCTCAAACTCTTTTTATTTGTAGTAGTGTAGTAGTGGTTCATAAGCTTGTATTAGTGATGTCAAGGGCTGGATGGTAAAAAACAAGCTTAAACTAAATGATGATAAAACGGAAGCCCTCTTGTGCCATAGAAGAAGACATCAACCTTCACTCGTCAGTCTGCCCAATCACATCAAGGTGGGCGACAGCAACATCACCTTCACGTCATCCGTTAGGAATCTAGGATTTATTGTCAGTGATGACATGACACTCGATAGACATGTAGCATCTGTCTGTCGGTCTGCCTATTATGAGATTCGTAAGATCAGTGCTATCCGTCACTTTCTCTCTACACGTGCTGCCAACACTCTTGTCTGTGCGTTTGTTCTTTCTCGACTTGACTACTGCAACTCCTTGCTGGCAGGCTGCCCTGACTACCTCATTCAGAGACTCCAGAGAGTACAGAACTCTGCTGCGCGTCTGGTGCTTAGAGCAAGGAAACGGGACCATGTCACTCCTCTCCTTCGTTTTCTACACTGGCTACCCATTATTAATATTAATATTAAAGGTTATTTTTATAGCGCCATATCCCAGCCCTAAGAGCAGGCTAATGGCGCTTTACAAATGATACTAATTATAACAACAATAATCATGATAGGGAGAAATTGAAGAAACCAACCAAGGCGACAGGAAAGAAAAAGGGATAACGCATAGAAACAGGAATAATAATAATAATAATACAAAATTGTAGTGCTATCTGATAAATAACTTCAAGAATACGGTACTTCATTATCCAACGAGTCTATGAAATTAAAATAACTGCATAAATTGTTTAAAAAAAAAAAAGTCCTGGTGACAGAAGAAAACTGGAGACCAGATTTGTCTGGGGAGACCGGCCACACGCTTCACGCCGAAGATTTAGAGTTTAGATCTGCAATTGCTTGTCATCGGAGAAGTCATCAGAAAGAACAGATGAAGAATGCTGAGGATAATTACCTCCACATGTCAAACAAAATGTAGACAGTTTTGCTGCCTCGAGTCATCAACAAGTTTAGCCACAATGAACATGTTTCATCTCGCTGTCGACTGCACAAACAAGAAACTGGACTGAGATGAAAATGGCGGCGTGGAAGGACGGACTGTTAGTCAGCGGAAGCCGTAGAAGTGAAACAAAATGTCACAATCAAGAAACACAGTCCAGCACATCACTAGGATGACGACAGGTCAAACAATGGACTCGAAAATCAAAATCAGCTTATACAAATAACAAAATCCAAAGAAATCTGAAGAGCTAGTCCCCTCAAGCCGCTAAGGCGAAGGGACATCACTCTCCATATGACATCACTCCCCATCCGTTCTCGCATTCAGTACAAACTGTCTGTGCTGTGTTTTAATTTCTTTGCTGGCTCTTGTCCTATTTCTCTGAACTTCTCATCCCTTACTCTCCGTACTCCGCTCTTCGTCTGACGACCGTATCCTAACTGTTCCTGTCACCAGAACAACAACATATGGTCACAGGACTTTTGGCTACTGTGCTGCAAAACAATGGAACTCTCTTCCTTTCCATATCCGCCACCTTCCTACAATTGAATCTTTCAAATCTGCACTGAAAACGCACCTCTTCCTTGAGCATTACTCCTAACACAGTCCACTATGATAGTCCTTCTTAACCCCGCCCCCTTCCCTCTTGCTACTTTACCCATCTTTGTCGCTGAATCACTATATTTCTCTGTTCCTGTTACTTGATGCCTTTTGTTTTCTGTTTCGTCAGTACTGTCGTTTTCTTTGTCCCCTGTGTTCTGTATCTACTTAGTCCACGTCTCTTCCTCGTTTTAAGCGCTAAGAGCATGCTCTCTATGAGTGTCAATATGCGCTATACAAATCTTCACTATTATTATTATTATTATTATTATTATTATTATTATTATTATTATTATTATTATTATTATTATAAGGTTTGGTAGAACAGCGGCATGTTCCTGGGTAGCCACGTGACCGAGTGACGCAAACTTACATATGACATCACACTATGACGCAATAAAGAACGCGAGACTCCTGAGTTACAAAAGATTAATTTTTGAGTAAGTCACGTGGTGTGGTGTAGCTGTACCCGACACAGTCTAAATCAGGTGAGAATCCATGCTGATTACACTACAAAGTAATTTAAGGTATTTGATCGGGGTGGATCCCACGTAGCTAATGTCGCTAGGCGATCACCTTAGTGACTCGGACGCTAAGTGTGCGATTGGTCAAAACCTGTGGACCGGGGTTAAGTCAGGGGGCTTAACGTTAGTGGAGATGTCTCAGTGAAGACTGACATACACAGCACCGGCGGGACAATCGTCACGGACACTGACAACCTCTCTACCGAATGGTAGACGCTGAATCACGGCCTATACTGAAGACCAAGCATAGGCAAGATAGTCACTGGATTCAGTGGAGATTTTTGTGACAAGACAAACCTATACGCGGTCAGCGAGAGATTTGTAACGGGCGAGCCATTGGAGTGAACTGAGTGACACGGAGACGGCAGTTGTTCACTGCAGTCCGTCAGAGACCTTACTTCTGAGAGGCCATTCTGCACCAACCCTCCAGCGAGAACTGGGTGACATGGAGGTGGCAGTTGTTCACTGCAATCCGTCAGGGACTCTACTTCTGAAAAGGACTCAACAGGAATCTGCGAGACTACAGCCCTACACAGCGGTAACTACGGAGGTAACTACTCCTGCCGAAGGGCAGCGCCACACCATCATAGACTGCAGATTGTCTATAGCGAGGTTGTTCTACCAAGCTGTGATCTACTGTTGTATTCCTCGTAGATCTCAATGTTCAATGTCAGTTTGGACGGACTTCTTCTGTGCTTTCGAACACCTCCTTTGGATATAATTCGCCGGTCACCAATCCAGGTGAACCTATATGCTGTCAGTTCACCTGCCTTGGATATAACCTGCCGATCCTCAGTTCGAGAGAACTTCTGTGCAGACGACTCACCTGCCTTGGATGCAACTTCGTGATCGTCAGTTGAGGTGGACTTCTATGCTGGATAAGTGAACTCCTGTGCATTGGACATTATCTCGACTGACCGAGCGAGCAGGATTACCTGTCCGTCTAATCAACAAAGCAGACAGGTGACATTGCCGGGGACACCTAACTTTCCATCAGTTTTAGACAGTTCCATATTTATTTTTACCATTCTCTTTCTTTTTTGTTTTAAACCATTAAATGTGGAATCGTTGGCCGGCCTTTTTGTGTGAAAAAGGAAGAAGAGTGCCGTGAGCGTAGCTACATGCAGATGTACATACACCCTCGCATCCATTTATAAGTCCACTCTTCACCCAAAACAGTAGACAGATGTCGTGTCTCAGTTTATCCAGACCCTGTCAAAATCACTCAAATGAAAACAAACTGAAGGTAACACTTAAGGTGGTAACGCACCAGAAGACATGCAGCCTGACTACAACACAAACATTGTGGCTGTGACTAACACTCAGTGGAAAATAGAATTATAGCCATTCATATTGACGACAAGCCCGGTATCCTTTTAGTCTTGTCAGCCACTTGCTCATCGATGTACTATCAACAGATGATGATGATGATGATGATGATGATGGCTTAATGCGCTTTGACATAACAGTTGTCTTGACAATAGCTGTCGAGCGCGCGCGCACGCATGTACACACACATACACACACAGAGGGGTGGAAGGTAGAACAAGAGAGAACCCTCAGCTACTTAGTTTTCCTGTAAAAATGGATTTTAAGGTCAGGCTTGTACTTGTGCGAAGTAATGTTGGCCAAACATTTCAGACACTGGCACCAGAGACAAAAACATCCGCTGATGCCGTCTGTCACGCGGAACAGGCAGGAGGTCAGCACGAGCAGATTAGAGAGAACGACAGGGCTGATATGGGGTTAATAACTCAGATATCCTGGAGCAAAGCTTTGGAGACAACGGTAGCAGATGGTGGTCACCTTGTAGTCAATATGGCCACAGGGACAAGCAGCCAGTGCAGCTCCTGAAGGTGTCACATGCTGGGATTTGCACGTAAGTAAAACAAGGCGGCGTGTTTTGTGCTCGTTGAAGCAAGGAGACGGAGTTGTCCACCCGGGAAAAAACACAAATGCAGACACGAATTTCTTGGTGAAAGAAACTGTTTTTTTTTTTTAAAAAAAGCCTTACATGGCGAATTCTCCGAAACTGTATAAAAATTAACTTACTGACTCTATTTATGTGGGGGTTTTTTAGTGACAATGATCATGTTAAAATTTCTCACCGTCTCACTTGAGAATGTCAGAATGGTGGAAGGTGATAAGGCTGGGAGAGTGGGATGCGCCAGAGAATGTCAGAATGGTGGAAGGTGTAGTTTAAAGCTAGAGACGGTTATTCATTTTCGATTCCTATGTCTGCTGTTATCGGCAAACGTGTATTTTAGTCCGTAAGAAAGGAGAATACATGTTTATTGTGCATCGACACATGTCTAGACCTGTCTTCGCCCATTGTTTCCGTGATTTGCGCCCATTGTCCACGTGTGAACTATTAAGATCCCTCCACTACCGATCTGGCGGACCTTCGCCACATGACGAGAGCTGATGACCCTAACCCTATCAATACCCGGTTTTGAGGCCGAACCTTTACCAGGTGTGGTGGACTCATGGCTCTCACCTTCACCAAGTGTGGTGAACTCGTGGCCCATTATTACCCGACCTTCACTGGGTGTAGAACAAAAACCGTCGGTCCTCTACAACCCGAGACTACATAAACGGATCTCGCCAAAGTCCCCTCCCTACCGCCCTGTCAATAACTCGCTGTAAGCCGATAAATGAAGTAGTGTGTTTGTCAGTGCTACAGTTTCGATTGACAGAGGACTGAAATCTAATGCCTACCGCTCGATGTCCATTCAATTCAAGTGGTGCCGACGTTTGCGAGGTAAGGGCTTGGTAGTAGAGGAAGGGGAGAGCGGGTCGGTGAGGGGGAGAGATGGGGGGGGGGAAGAAAAAAAAAGAGCTTGGAGCTTGTAATGTTGTTGGTGTGTTGCCAGTGCTGGTGGAGACATGGTGGTTCGGATCTTAAGGCATCTACACTGGTAGAGTTCAGTGACCTGTGTTGTCCTGTTCCTGTGGAAAGTTGATCGAGCTTTAGCTGTAAATATACACATTTTCTTTCAGATTATCGTCTATAAATTTCTGTTGAAAACAAGATGTGTATTTACAGTTCGCTACTTATTTCAAGCTCACAGCACAAAAAATGCTACGCCTTTGGCCTTTAGTTAAGCACTCGGCCTTCTAACAAAGCTTAGAGAGAAAGAGCGAGGCAGTATAATGCTGTCCACCCATGTGGTTGCAGCCGGGAATAGTTGAAAGCTTTGTTAAATGCGACATCCGCAGTTCATTTGTCCACCACCATCAGAGCCTGCAACAATAGCAGCAGTCCTGCCCCCAGGCGCCGGATTCTCTAGTCTCAACCATCGTCATGGTAGCTGTCCCTCGAACTCCGGATGAAATCAAATACCCGACTAATGGTTTGGCGTATGGGACAAATACAGCAGGTGAAAAATATTGTTCATTTCGAAATTAAGTTTGGCTTCCAACCAAATTTAGTCCACTACCAATCGCCATGATATATTCTCGTAGCTCATCCTGCCCCGGGAAAAAGGAGGTGTATAACACTTCAATCCTCAACGACCTCAAAAGGTCAGAAGGTCTTCATTTCGGAGAAGTTGACTGGTTAGAGGGCTGGCGTCCGAACTGAGAGGCGCACCGGTTCAATACCAGATTAGCGCAGCAAATTTTCCGCAGTCGATCCACCTGGTGGGAATGGGTACCTGACTCTTTAGAGCAAGGGGTGGGGAACGTGCGGTCCGCGAAACATTTGGTCTGGCCCGGCCACGACAACCGTGAAAGGATTCGGAATTCAATAAATCTGAGCTTTTTCCATAGCAACAAAAATTTACATGACGTAATCAAACTCATTTTAAAGATAATTTTCTAAGAACCGCGAATAATTTTATAAATACCCGAATGGATGTTGGGAGAAAAAAGGTTCCCACCCCTGACTTAGAGGGGGGGGGAAGGTAAGGCCACGAGGGAGAGATGGACACCGCCTTCACGTAAAGCTGGCCCCGAGAAAAGCGAGGTCTCTAACACCTCACCCCCACGACTTTAAAAGGTCAGGAGACATTTACCTTACCCTTCATGTACTTAAATAGTTCAGCTTTATCTAGAACAAATCTCATTTTCCCAAGCCTTTCATCCCGTAACATCAACTCGACATTCTTATTGCTTGGAAAATCGTTAAAATCAATACCTAAGCGATTGCAATAATTTGAAATCATTTTGTTGATTTCTTATTTATACGGTCAGAACGGTGGTTTCTAAAATCTTCACCATGAACAATAAAAAAGTTATTTCTTGCCCTTAGGTGGCACAAAAAAAGACTCTTCTACCACAAGGTGGGCTGCTAATTTCTCGTGCGTCTCCCTGTAGTCAAAAGCTTTGAACAAAAACAAACAAACAAAAAATTCATCATGAAGCCATCTGGAGTCAGATTGTACCACAGTAATTGTCATGATTGTTGTACACAGTAAATGTAAAGCATTCTGGTATAGATGTAGAAATAGATAATACCTAGCAGTTCTAATCTCTCTTTCTCTCTCTGTATGTAATATACACTTTAAGATGTAGTTAGACTTAAGACCACAAGACAGCTTTTCATAGCTCACAGACCCCTGGAGCTATTGTCAACAGTGAGAAAGAGGATGATAACCAAACACCTTGTAGGCACCAATCATAAAAATACAATAACTTTATGTCCCGAACATGGATTGATTCAACTTGTTCAATGTGCCTTCTTCATTCACAAAAAAAGTTAATGTTAGTAGTAGCTCCAAGTGGAGTGCCCTTCTGTGAAACAAAGAATGAATGTTTTGTCTTAAACACATTGCACTTTCCTTTTTGTTACATCAAATCATGACTCATATGGCATCAAAGAACTAGGGGTTGCAGTTGTTGCTGAATATGCTCTTGACCACCAGAACACTTGTGTTATGGCACTACGACAGAGTCATCTCCAATTACAAAAAAACTCTCTCTCTCTCTGAAATACAATCAAGCCAGCACGGACATGAACATACACAAGGTACAGAAAATAGAGGATTTCTCTTTTTATTCATATACTGAACATTTCAGTCTCCAGGTAAAACACGCACTCACACAAACATGCATGTCCAAATGGTTCAGGATATCAGAATACCAGATGTGGCAGAAATCACCAATGCCAAATAATATGTCTGACAAAGAATTTATACAATAATAGTTCTGTTGTTTTCTCAGATCTTCAGAAACAGTTCTTATTTTTCCTGCCTTTCCTAATCCATCTTAAAGTTAATTACAAATTAAAAAAAAAAAAAAAAAATTCCGGAGCGACACGTGAGCATGAGAGCAAATATAAACAGCTGAGGTTACTCTTGTTACTGTTTATCATACATGACCCACCTCACCTCCTCTTGATTTCTTATGTTTTCTCCCATCTGGTGTGATTAAATGGTTCCATCTGAATGCAGACCACAAAATTCTCAGTATTTCTGTGCTAGCAATAGACAGTGTTTACTTCAAAGAGTTTCTTTCATTTGGGGTTTTGGGAAAGTGTCAGGAGCTATGGCAATAAATGAACATTTTCCCCTTTCCTCCTTAACTCAACAAAGCTGTGCAAAACAAAAAAAAGCCTATTTTCTTTAGAGTACAGAGAGTAAGCTCAATATAAACTAGAGATTTAGATGCTATGTGAGTGGTGGCTTGGTAAAATGTCGAACTGATCGAAGTCACTTCTTATAAATTAGCTTTAACATTAACTGGCAGAACGTGAGATTATCAGGCTAATCCTAACATGCCTAGCATACACTGCATGTTAAAAAGAAAAAAAAACAGGAGGTGTGGCAGGGAGTGAGTACAAAGCAGATAAGTTGAATACACTCTATGCAATATATATATTTTTGTAAAAATAAGGTGGGAAGCTGTCAAACACTCTTCTCTCTCTTAAACATAAGGCTCATATTTGTAGAAACGCCTTAACAAGAGTCATGCTCTGGAACGATATTGCAAATTTAACCTATATAGCAAAAATCTGCACTGGGAAAGATCACCTTTCATCTTTAGCTAAAGAGACATACTGATAAAAAAGAAAGACACCTACAAGATGTGTGACATTTTGAAAATGATTTATCTCTTAATCACAAGGAGTTTTCCTGTTTTTGCCTTGGCTTAGCAAGCTATAAATAGAAACAAGGTATCACAATATTGCAGACTTTATTTTTCCTCACACCATTCATTTTCCTTGCGCACCTGCAACAAAGATAAAATAGAAACGAGTTATCTCTGAAACAAACATCTCTAGCGGTATATTGCAAGAGAGAACTATGTGGCTATGAAGCCATAAACCAGTCTATTAGTCTGTGTCAAAGTATGAAATGCACTCACTGACAATGCAGCAGCCGTGTGACAATGCAAACATTATAAACGCAGAAGCAAGCCGTGGCACACCAAGATTAAAAAAAGAACAGGTTCCATCTGGCATTTAGCCCTGTGACCAACTTATATAAATAATAAATAATAAAGGTAATTTCTATAGTGCCACATCCTAGCCCTATCAGCGAGCTCATGGAGCTTTACAAATGATATTAGTCCACGTCTCTTCCTCGTTTTAAGCGCTAAGAGCATGCTCTCTATGAGTGTAAATATGCGCTATAAAAATCTTCACTATTATTATTATATTCATTATAAAAACAATAATAATGACAGGGATGCAACGATGCAGCAAATTTTTAAAGCACAAAATATTTATGAGTTATGGTTCAGATCTGCTGCTTGTAAACTCATTACTTCATCAAAGACAACAGCAGAAGATATCAATCAATGTGCAGGATAGTCTTGTCCATCATAATGTCAGTATTGTCTGTAGATTACTCATATCCACATGATTTTGGATTCTGGATTAACATGTATCAGCCGTGTGGACTGAAACCTTCTGATGTCTTGTGAACTTGTTGTGCACAGCCTTCATGTTGAGGCAACGCCTGTTGCAGCAATCTGTGTGTGCACGCCAGACATGGGTGGAAGTTTCCATGGCAGTCTAGTCTAGACAGACTCAACTGGTCAGAGAACTCACATACGCAACCGCCTCATGTGCCAACACCGACCTAAAGGCAGATTCATATCCCAGCTACCAACACTTCTCTCTCTTCTTGCTTTTGCCTATTAATGTGTGTGTGAGAGAGAGCGTGTGTTGCATGCTTGGTCAGATTAATGTGTATCACTCTTGTAAAGTGCATTGAGCCTACATGGGAATAGCGATGTAGAAAAAAACTAAATCTAAAAAAAATATTTTTTTAAATGACTTTCAAATATCAAATTTATCAGTATTTAGCTTACAAGAAACTGCTTTTCAAACATGTATTTCTGAGGTAGGGCCACAATGAAAACATGGTGTGTATGTAAAAAATTACTGTCATTAATTCCCATGATTAAACTGTAATCATCCTAATGTGAAGGAAGATTATCCAAAATCATGGGGAATCAACAAGACACACAGTAATTTTAACAATTCTGCTGTTCCAAAAATACAAAAAAATTTGTGGAAACATACACCCACGTGGTCACGTTTTGCTCACTTCATTACAAAGTAATTAAACTAAAAAAAGACTGGATGTCCTGTCATTTAGGCAAGGTAAATAATTTGTAGAGAAATGATACAGGTTTTAAATACAGCATTTATTTTCCCTGTTATCATATGCTTTTTGTGAAAGAAAAAAGCACGTACAGACAGGCACTCAAAGGTACAGTGGGAGACTGCAGGGCAACAAAGTAAGAGGGTTGTGGGAAGGTTGTTAACCTCCACTGTGGCTGATCGCCTGGATCCTCTGCAGTCTGCCTACAGGCCATGTAAGGGGGTGTCCGATGCCACTCTCACTCTTTTAGATGCTATCCTGCAACACTTGGACACCTCGGGCACCTATGTTCAGGTCCTGTTCATGGATTTTTCCAGCGCCTTCAACATGGTCCAGCCACACCTTCTTGTAAAGCGCCTACTAGACCTAGATGTAAACACCAGCCTAGTTCTGTGGATCAGATCATTCCTGAAGGACTGACCAAAGAGGATGGTCTCAGAGTTCCGCCGACAGGTACTGTGGGGTCCGGCTCGTCTGAAAGGGTAGATCTGTCAGTGGATGGAATGATTCTGTCAGACGAGCTGATCCTCAACACGGGTACCCCTCAGGGACGTGTGCTTTCCCCTGTCCTGTTCTCTGTATATACAAATGAGATTACCATTAACAGTGGTATTCTCAAACTTGTAAAGTATGCAGGTGACATGACCCTTGTGGGTTGCCTCAAAGACAAGCAGTCCCTGTCACAGTACCTGGCATGCGTGGTGGAACTAGAGGACTGGTTTGACTGCAGCTTTCTGGAGCTGAACGTTAAAAAAACGGAGGAGATGGTCCTTGGGAGGGCACATGATGGAGGAGATGGCAACACCTCTTTCTTTCCGCCAATCCAAATCAAGGGACAGCAGGTGCAGAGGGCTGCTGGGTTTAGGTACCTTGGTGCAGTGATAGACGAAAGGCTCTCCTTTAGTGATCATGCGCACCAAGTGTACAAAAAGGCCCAGCAACGACTGTACCTTCTAAGGAAACTCCGCAGTTTCAGCTCTGGGGTGCTGGAGACTGTCTATAGGTCTCTAGTTGAGAGCACTCTCACTTTTAACATTGCTGCCTGGTACGGTCACCTCCTCATCAAAGACAAGGCTAAGCTGGCCAGAATCATCCACCAGGTAAATAAAATTATCGGAACAACACAGCTGACACTTTCTGAGGTGTACCTTCATGCAGTCAGAAAGATGGCTTATAATATCATCTCAGACCGGACACACCCTCTCCATCCCTGCTTCCAGTTGTTGCCCTCAGGCAGGCGCTACAAAGTGCAACGTGTGCGGAAGACTGCCTATCAGAGGTCCTTTGTGCCAGCAGCCATCACCATCATAAATAAAAGGCACAAGGACCGCTAGGTCTACTGGCATCCTGCTTTGCGAAGTCTCCAATCTATGTGTGAGAATGTGTAGGTGTGCGCGTATGTTAAATGTCTGTATGAGTATGTATGCCTGCCTGTTATGTTTACATATTTTTGTGAGCAAAAGGAAAACACAGTCTACTTCAAGCTAACAAAAGCAGAAATCGGAAAGGCCTGTTCCTTGAAAGGCAACAGAAAAAGAAAAGCTGGATGCAAGCAGCATACCTGCTCTTCCTCTGCAGGTGTGAAGTCATTCTTGATGTTGAAAGTCTTGCGAATCTCTTCTGGTGACTTGCCCTTGATCATATTAGCCACTGTTTTGCAGGTCACATCCAGCAAGCCCTTGATGTCCAGGTAGTTGGCAGCCTGCAAAACCCCAAGACTGCCATACAGCATTTTTCGTGCAAAAGGCTCAAATGCATTTATATATATATCACTAGGGTGAGGTCAGATTATTATCAATAATAAAATCAGGGTTATGTAAACCTCAAACCTGTACTTGACATTATATTGACACAGTGTAGGTCTCCACCCCTCCCCAAAGGTTAATAGTCATTTTAACATTTTATTACACACTACATTTCATGACTATTGAACAAATTGATTCAATTCATTTTTTAAAGTAGTTTTCTTACAGCATTTCTGTTACACATCAGATTCAAAGCAATTATTCTATATTAAGGCATCCCGTATCCTATTTCTGATTATGTGTTGACATGTGAGCTTTCACTCTTGCGGTCTGGCTGTAGGTACGCGATGCCTGTATGCAAAACCAATCGTCACTGCAATTCATTCATTCCCCGTGCCATTTACCTGATCAATTCTACTGGCTATGAAATTGTACTAGCCTGAGGTGACCTAAGGTCACCAACTGTATCTACTGTTGATAGGAATGTGTGTGTGCGTGCGTGTGTGCGTGCGCGCGTGCACGTGAGAGAGAGAGAAATTTTTCAACATGTATATGTATTATCTCTTTTATATCACATATATGTATTACCACTAATACGAGCACTATTTGGAATTGCCCTTGTGGATAAATAAAGTTGTATTGTATTGTTATGCATGGCATGCAGAAAGTAAATTATTTTGTAAAAACAAATACAACCATACATAAGTATTAACTTTGATTCTGGTAGAGGACAAGTTAAACATTATGTGGGTATAATTCAAGGTATTGTGCTTCTTATATTTAAGAAAGAAAAAAACTTGTGTGGATCCCATAAATACTGAAAGTATCTAGTTTGCTGTGTGTATAATAAAAGGATTTTTTCTACACAGGATCAGTCAAATCTAACCTTTCCTGTTGGTTTCTGCCACCGAAAAGCTCATGGATTATTGCAACCCTCTATACCTTGATCTTCAAACGGCACAAAATAATGCTAATGTAGATTTTATTTGTCATTCAAAAACGTACCACATTACACCCCTCCTCCAGAAGCTTCACTGTCAGTCTCAGCTCTCACTGATTATGACTGCCACACTGCGCTACCCTCGTCTTCACAGCCCTGCCCCATCATACCAGTCTCAGCTACTGATGACATACCACCTGAGTCTCTTGATCTGCTTGTGTTGCCCACCTCTCTGTGCCATGCACCAGACAGAAGAAAATCGGCAGATATTCTTTTTCCTTCTCAGGCCCCACTGATTGGAATTCTCTTCTCTCATCTCGTTGAACTGTGTCTATGTTCTAAACCTTCAAATCCAGCCTCAAAGCCCAACTCTAACTCACAGCAGTCACTTTGTAAACCATTGTTATGAAAGCATGAATGGTGTGTGAGGCAGTGTTACAAAGGGTAGTCAATATCTTTTTTCCCCATTTCTATATGTAGACTAAAGAATGTAGCTACGGATATTGCTTAACCCTTTGAGCCCACACCACCGGTGTACCAGTGGCAGCAAAAAACACTATGTTGCCGAGCCACCAGTAAAGCGGTGTGTAACACTTAAGTTGTGTTTTGCAATTGGTTTAAACCTATTTTTACCAGCCAATCAAAGAAGCCATACCATTTGACATCAGCAGATTTAGTACAACATGGTTGCTCCCTTTCACTGTGTTTTGTGTACCTGTTTTGGATAAAATTGAATCGAGTGTTTACCATGAAGCATACAGAGCCTCCCCACAGACCTAGGTGATGCTGACGGTGCTTGAGATGGCTGGCATAAGCTAAATCAGGTGAATGACGTGGAGTTTGATGATTTCGAGTGCGGACCAATCTTATATCTTTTATTACAACTAAAATATTGGCAGTAAACATCGTACACTGATTATTAGCCAGTTTTGGCCCAGGAGCTCAAGCAGGAAGGCTCAAAATTGCTCAGGAGCTCAAAGGGTTAAGGAATCATTTTTCTGCAGCCACTTAGCATTGTTTAGCGGGTTGCTTCTTCGTGGAAATTTAGAATTGCCTTTCAAAAATGGTGAGTCAGAGAACAAGATTCCTATCAATCCTCAGTGCAGAAAAGCACTTGAACTTTATGCATATGCAGCACTTATCTGCATGTTTAAATTTCTTAAGAATCATCCCACATGCATTTTTGACATATAATCTGAATTTTTGGCAAGATTTGTGGTGACAGGACACAGTTTTTGTGTAGCAGCCTTATTCACAACAACCTATTTTTCTAAAAATTCTAAAAAATTCTACTAACATCTATGTAGAAACAAAAACTACAGTTGTATCATACATGGATATTTTTTACAATTTTTTTTTAATGAATAAAATTCATGCCTCCAGAGATAATGGCCTTTGCTGAAGGTTCACTTAGCTCGTTTGTGCACTGAGTTGGCATCCGCATGGGAAAATAAGCTTCATATGTTAAATTGTCATTATACAGAACCGCTTTTTAAATTCCTTCATAGTCAAGCTTTAGGATAGGTTTTGGGCATCTACATTGAAATACAAAAAAAAAATCTGTCTTAAGTAAACTCAAAACTTGGTCAATTTCAACAAAATTAACAATTCAGCATAAAGCTTCAGACATTCACAGAGAGTACAGTATTTTCTTTAAAACCTATTCTGATTCCAGAATGTGCATAAATAAGAATTTAAAAAGAGTAACTTACTTTGTGCCTTTTCACAGCCTCTATACATCCATAGCATTTTAGTAAAATAGTATTGCATTCTCAAGACTTTCTAGATCTGCCATGTTTGTCTAATATATCTTATATTCTTACAGTATTACAGTACCCTGCACGTAATACTGGGTTATAAAAATATGTTCACTAATTCTTTCAAAGATGTAGGTGGGCATGTCTTGAAGAAATCAGCCTTTATATCTTTTTTTCAGAAATCTTTTTTGTATATTGAGGTGCTGTATGTTGAAACACATCTCCAATTCTCCTCTATTTTAACACCTGAGAACATGCATGTATAAGTGGTTTAAACTTGTGTGTTTTGCATAACCAACATTCTCATCTCTGATGGGTTAAATACTCTGTTACTTACTCCACTTAAGCTTTCTCTAAGCCAAAGCTACTATGCCAGATCACCAGCAGAACCCATGACTGGAAATGTATGGGAAACAGTGGACTGAGCATATTAGTCGTCAAAAGAAGTCTTTTTTGTGCACTAGTCTGCCTCCCTAACAAATTGCAAAAACTCATTCTTCCATCCATCCATTCCTCAATGCCCTGGCTTGCTTCTATGCAAAAACATATGCCTTCTTTCCCATACCAGAATCAGTTCAAAGAGCGTGCCCTGGTCAACTTTGAGAAATTCAGCATCCCAAGAACAGATGTCATCTGTGCGCTTCTCCTTGTTCTCATCATCTTCAGGGGGTGGAGGATCATCCTTGTGGTAGGTGCACCACTGAATCACCTTTTTCAAGATTGCTGCATTCACATTGGGTAGGGGTACTGCCTCTTCCTCATCTTCATCCATACCCAAATCTGCAATGTGAACATTACAATGCATAATCTGACACATATACAAAATACAAAACAACTTTGTGAATCTTTATTAGAAAAATGTTGTGTCTGCAGACATTAGAACATTAACACAGATTACTAAAGCACATAAAAAATCTACATTCTAGTTTTTCATTAGTAACCATTTACATAAATATTAAAATGTGCATGTGCCTATACTGCCACTCAAAACAGTTAAACAAAAAGACAAGTATGATATCAATTTAAAAAGTATCCATAAAAATAAAGCTCCAGAGTGGGAGCAAGCAATTTGGCTATCTGCATTGACCAGTGTTTCCTACCTATGAGCAGATGTGGCAAAATTAATATATCTGAAAAAATGCCATGTCTTGACTATGACAGCTACTGAATGAAGCCCACGAAAGGAGGGGGGGAAGGAGCAAGTCTCAGAAACAATTAAAGCTTTATTTTTTGTTGCCCTCAGAATTTACTGGCTGTTACCTCAGGTTGCGTGTAAAAGAATCCAATGTTTACCAAAAGTTTAAAAAAAAGTAAGAACTCTAACCAGCATCATCTATCAACCCACCTTCCAACATGGTTTTAATAGTGACTGACTGTTTAGCGATCTCAACATCTACTTCAAACACCTCTCCATCTGAGCTCTGAAGCTTAATAGAAGGCATCTTTAGATTTCTGAAACAGATGTCATTAAAACATTAAATTGGCAAACTATTCACAACCATACCTTCAAATCTCTGTCTTAGTATTTCAGTGACTCCTTTGTAAATAATTGAGGTTAACAAGAGAAAAAAGGTGGTTGGTTAAGATGTCACTTTGTTTAACCCGCTTAGACCAGAATAAAAATATTTCTATGTTCAGAAACATGGGCTTAAAATTCACGATTTTGAAGACGATAGTGAAACTGCAGAGCCAGGCTCGTGGAGCACGAGCCATAATAGTAAGCGTATCGTTGCTCATTGTGTTCTGCCAGTAGGGCCACAATCGTGCAAAGAGAAAATAACGATCGTGGTAGCAGAGCTCATCGCGCTCTACCAGGTAAGCCAGTAAACTGGCGCTACGGAGTCAGCGGGTTAAAAAACTGTGGTGATGCAAGGATTCTTTTTACTCTCTTAAAGTGTTCTATTAACAGCTAACAGTTATCTTTACCAAAATTGTGTTGTTGAGATGATGGTTTACAATTCATTTATCAGATGTTGCATATCATTATAAAACTGGTTCCCCTTGGAATACAAATTGACCCACCCTTACCATTTATCTTAATTGTATCATTGACACACACATATCACAAATTTAAATTTAAGGCCATTCCTTTCACGGAAAACAGCAATCTCACTTGAAGAACCACATGCAAATTTTGAACCATCAAGAGATGGTTTTCCTTTTAAAGGGGAGTAATTTTGAAATTCTCAATATTACTGTTGTTGAAAGAAAAATATGACTGAGCAATCAGCAACCGTTAAAAAAGATCTTAGTAAGAATTTCATGTCTGTTCCTGAACAGCCTATTGTATAAAGCCCTAGCAAAATTACTAAAAATAAATTAAACAAGAGGTTTGAGGCATAATAAAGAAAACACATCAAAACCTATGGTCTGATTGTAAACCTTTTTATCGGACTAATGATGTAGTATATCTGTACAGTTTGTGATACAAATTAAAGGAGTTCTTCAGAACATGTCTTCTGCTAGCAAAAACCAATTGACGTTTTCGTAGACATTTCTCCAATGAAAAATGAGTCGAAAGCAAAATAATTTGCAAATAATGTTTTAAACTACAAGATTACATATGAATGATAAAACAATGTATTGATAATATCCTGGCTTTCACGTGAAATTAAATCATTAATAATAAAGCGTAAAGCCGCCATGTTTGTTGGCATGGAACCCGGGTTGACATACGAATGTTAGTCGCTACCACACCTCTTCCTTTACGCATTAAGTACCTCAGCATCATCAAATAGCGAACAAATCTCTACGCTATCACTTACAAGCTAATACTTGATACAAAGAAATCCTTGTAAGGTTTGCTCTCACCGAAAGACAAGACTTTATACTTCAGATTAACGTCTGACGCCACCGCCACCTATCACGATCCTTTCAGGGGAATGCACTCTCTTCTCTTCCTCCTTTATTCACACTCTCCCCCGACCCTGCTAGTGAAGTAGCGCAACATGCTATCAATATTTTACAGCACAATGCCATTATTTTTCTTTAATACTTTTTTGGAGGATCTTCTGATCATTTTAAATATTTCGTCGAACATCTAGCAGTATATAAATAGGTGCTTTACTCGCCGACGTAATCTGCTATTAATAGGGCTTCACTCGTAAATACCGAAGATTTTATGATAAAGTTTATCTAATAGGCCTATATAGGGAAAGAAATGTATAACAGAGCTGTATATAGCTATTACATTTTTACAGGTTGTATCATGAAATCTACATTTTGCCAGAACATTTTATGTGCATGTAGACAAAGTCCACACTTGAGTGATCTTATTGTTGACTGGCACTATTGGAGACCATGCTTTGGTGTGTAAACATTGCACTTGTGAGATAAGACTACAGATTGTTCCACTCTTTGGTAAATTAAGACTGCATTATTTTTCCCCAAAAAAATAAGTTTTGAATCATGTTTACAGAAGTGACCAAAGCGAAATTTTTAAAAACCATAAATTTTCCTGACATGTAGGATATTCATTAAAACATGGTCAATGAGGTACCAGCTGTAAAATGGTTGATAAATCTCTTCTAGTCAGATACAGAAACTGCATTTCTGTCTTTGTTCATTCTTCCTGACTGATAC
The DNA here is from genome assembly GCA_004794655.1 of Marisa cornuarietis. Taxonomy (NCBI): domain Eukaryota; kingdom Metazoa; phylum Mollusca; class Gastropoda; order Architaenioglossa; family Ampullariidae; genus Marisa; species Marisa cornuarietis. The sequence continues at coordinate 763,773 of SMMW01000613.1, forward strand.
TGGCTGACCTGTTGGTGTGTCTTTATATACGCTTTGTGTGTGTGTGTGGATGTTTGTTGACTGACGACTGCATAGAAAAGCGAGGTTTACGTTCCATGGGAAGTAACTGCAACCACATTTATGACATTACGGTTTAGCCTCCCTTGTATTTGGTCTTTGAATTGACGGTATTGGAATGTTGCAAGGTCTCTGTTCATAAGAGAACAAAACTGCCCGAGCAAAAGACCTAATGTATTATTATACATAGAGCGTGACTTGGAAGATTCAATCAGAATTAAAGAAGGAAACATTACTGCAGTACAATGAGATAAGGAAATTATTCACTAGTCCTGCTTCCCTCATACCGTTCATATTCTTTCTTCACACACACATACACTCTCTCTCTTATTCACGAGTTAAAACTCTTATAAATACACAGACTCTCAAACTGAAAAATAAGTATTGTTGGTCCTCTCAAAACTACTGATTTTATAGGGAAATAGAAAAGTTGAATTTAATTTGATGCTTCTCATCTAAGATCCCGGTATTTCATCGTGACCTCGGCTTTATTCCCATTACACTTAGTGACCTTACATTCACAAAGCGGTGATATCGCTTTGATTATCATTTCATAGTGGCCTCGCCATACCTCACATTGCTAAGCGATCTTTTTAAAAAATTCCCATTTAACAATGACCTTTTGTGCCTCACAGTGATTGACATAGCCTTGATTCCCGTTCACGAGGCTTCACCTTAATTGACTTATAGATGTAAAGAGAGGGTCGATGCTACCTTCAACCTCCGGGCACCATGGAGACAATAAAAGAACAAAGTGTCGTGTCCAGATGCCGCGCATACCGCTTGACCCATGGGGCTGTAGTTAGAAGACAGTAGCATGGATGCCATGAACAAAAGCAGCTGTGAATGTCACGTGACGACGACCGAATCGAGATGCTGGTCATTGATTGCATCATTTGGACTCTGGGTAACGACTTGCCCTCACTTCCTAGCAGTTGACATAGTAGTGAGTATATAGTAGCTTACCTTAGTAATAGTGACATAGTAGTGAGTATATAGTAGCTTACCTTAGTAATAGTGACATAGTAGTGAGTATATAGTAGCTTACCTTAGTAATAGTGACATAGTAGTGAGTATATAGTAGCTTACCTTAGTAATAGTGACATAGTAGTGAGTATATAGTAGCTTACCTTAGTAATAGTGACATAGTAGTGAGTATATAGTAGCTTACCTTAGTAATAGTGACATAGTAGTGAGTATATAGTAGCTTACCTTAGTAATAGTGACATAGTAGTGAGTATATAGTAGCTTACCTTAGTAATAGTGACATAGTAGTGAGTATATAGTAGCTTACCTTAGTAATAGTGACATAGTAGTGAGTATATAGTAGCTTACCTTAGTAATAGTGACATAGTAGTGAGTATATAGTAGCTTACCTTAGTAATAGTGACATAGTAGTGAGTATATAGTAGCTTACCTTAGTAATAGTGACATAGTAGTGAGTATATAGTAGCTTACCTTAGTAATAGTGACATAGTAGCGTACCTTACATTGCTAAGTAATCCTCTCCTTGACTGACATTTGACAGTGGCTCCGCCTACATATGCATTGGTCCTTTGACCAAATTGCTTTGAAATATGCAAATTCCCTTTCTTGTTTAATAATAAAAAGGGATAAGCACATTATCAATAAGTTAATCGATCAGTCAGTCGGAGTGTGGTTTGACTTATGCCCAACACTTAATACTGACAAAGTGTGTGGGTGTGGCGGCCCCAGTCTCGTAGTGTAATGTTGCACTCGCTGCACCTTCTCCCACTGATCCTAGAACAAGGGAATTTTTTCCCCCTAAATCGTCTCCTCTTGCGCAGAAGCTCTTGAGTCTAACAAAATGATGGATGGGGCAAGTCGCTTTGGTGGGGGCGATTGTCATATGAGGAGCTTTCAGCACTTTTAAAACTCATTGCTCTCTATATACTAGAGCTTCAGAACCTACCCCAGGTGAAACTGATCGTGCGATTCTGTATTATTTAACCCTCCCCGGTCCTACTTAACCCGCCCCGTATCTGTCTAATTTAATTGTTTCTCTGTTCTCCTCTTCTCCCCTGTCCTGACCCCTGAAAGTCGCCATCTTTTTCTGTGTTTTGTCCCGGTTGTGGTGGTGTTCAGCGGATGTGTTCTGCTTACACTAAATACATTGAACACTCCTATTTTCATACTTGCGATTGCAAGGAATTATTCAAACTATTTAGCTGACATGTTTATTAGGCGAATATAAGGAAGAAGAGATATGTTTGAAAGCAGTAAAACAAATTGTATTTTTTGCGGAGTAATCAAAAGATGTTAAAAGATAAATTAAAAATCTATAGACACAGCGTTTTATCTCAGTTAATATAAAAAAGTGTGTTCATAGAGAGATTATTCAGATTGATTTATTTGATGTATGTCCTTCCATCTTGTGGTGATTAAAACTTGGTGGGGCAGTGGGCAGGTCTGACTGAGGGCTAAGAAATAATCGCAATTATACCCAGAAAAACCCTTCACAGGGTCCCCTGTTTACTTGACGGATTGTGTGAAATATTTATTACGGGTCAAGTGGGCAGACGACTCGATTAAACGATGTTGTCAGGAATTTATTTGTTAACACCCATCTACCCTGTCTTTGCCAGAAGACCTGACTGCACTTGAAGCGAAAAGCAAACACATCCACTGCGCATGAATATTCACCCATCCAGTGAGAAGTGTTGGGTGTGCGGCTTACAGGCCACAGGCTGAGGGTCTGCCTTCAACTCTTTGCATTCTTTCGTCGGTCGTTTAGAAGCTTTACCGAACGATTCCCTTACAAAAGACAAACCAACACTTACCATAAGAAGCGACTGTCAGCCTTAAACAGACCAGAGGCCAATTCTTGAGATTTACCATGGCAGCATCCATAGGATGAGTAGAGGGCGCAAGTACAGGATGTTGCTGTTGGTCTTCAGGAACCTTGAAAAGTTTGATGTAATGAGAGTGATTCACTTTACTCGAGATAAACGAGATCGAGACTGAGCAGAGAGGCAATCTTTTTTTTAAAAAGTATTTTAGGGCTGCTTCCACCGGATGATTCCAGAGAAAATAAATGGTCCGTTCCACGCAACGATCCCCGTGAAGTGACAGCTGGTTCCTGGCCGTCAAATTCAACTTCAACAATATTACGACCATCACAATGTCTAGGGTAAAAGCTGCTGACCAGTTTAGTTAAGTTTGAAAAATGTTCACCTCCATCTCGTCTCCTAAGTTTCTTCTATTTTTTTTAAATATAAATCTTAATTTCTTGGTGTGCAGATATCTGGGAACATGGCTTTTAATTATTTCAAGCAATTTCATTACGATTTTATGACGGTGGGCGATGATAATTACAGGGAGATAACTATTACAAGGCTCAAGGAAGCTTTAACCGTCTAGAAAAGTCAGGGGAAAACGAGATGCAGTTTTCCGCGCTGGAAATATAATGAAATTTTGACAGTTTGCCTACAATGTATAGAAACATCTTAAACATTACCGATGGCTGGCATAACTTCATACTATAATCAATAGTTTAAATACTGAAAAAAGATCGAATTAAAGAAAATCCACATTGGAGTGGTGTCCCTTCGCCTAACAGGTTTGAGGGAGGCGGCTCACCGTAATTTTGTATTTTTATTATTTTTTGTGTGTTTGGTGCCCACTGTGTAGGCCGGGGCTTTTTTCGATGGATCGTTGCTGTGCAGGACTGTTTGACTTTTGTTTTCTTCTGTGACTTTCGGATTTCCCGCTGACTGCCGGTTTTTTTGTGTTTTTTTTTTTTTTTTTTTTTTTGGTGCCTAACGGTTTCTTCTGCAGATCACACAGTCAGTCCTTTGCTTTAAACTTTTCATGCAGTTTTCCTCTGCTTTGTGACTACAACGATACCGGCAGTCTTCTGGTGAGTTCATCTCCGTTGACCCGAGTCTTTGTTGATGTATTGTGCGATCCTACAGACGACACAACAGCTTTCCGAGCTGTAGATGTGAACTCAGCCAGCACGGGCCCCGGGGCAGACGACATCCTAAAGCAAGTAGCTGGTAAAGTTCATAGACTTAAGAGTGACAAAAGGCTAAAGACAGACAAAAGTTATATCAGGCAAATCAGTAACAAAGCATTGTGCTTGTTCCGAATCTCTGTTGTCTGATTCGCTACCAGCAAGTAGCCTTATGACATCACCTCCCCACCACTGGCAGGACACAAATACAAACCACAGTGCATCGAGCTCAGCCCTCGCCAACAGGACTGCAGGTGGCCATTAAACGGATTGATGTAGAAAACTTACATCACGAATTCTCTTATGTACAGAGGGAAGTTGTATTATCCTAGCAGTTACAACATGAGACTATTCTCCCACATTACTATAGCTTCGTCCATCGCCATGAACTCTGGACAGTCCTGCCTGTTATGGGTTGTGGTTCTTGTCGTCATCTGCTGCTGCCTGTTTCACAGCCATCTACTACAATAGACTACAAACTCTCAACTCTATGCTATGGATTCTTTGAAGGCTCCTCCCCTCCCCCAACTACTTGTCTGTCCACACCCCTGCCCGAAATCTTCGCTCATCGTCAGACTCGCGCATTCTATCCTCCCTCCCACAAAGTCAGTCACATACGGACAACGGACATCCTCCCTCTGAGCTGCTAAGCAGTGGAACTTTCTTCACATCACATTCGACACAGAATCTTGACTATTTCTATTGTAAAACTAACCTGATGGTCTTACTACAAGAATTTGGCTACTTTTCAGTGATTCTAAAACTAACCCCATACAACTATAAACACATCCATGTCACTGGTGGGTGCCTCATATGAAGCTATTATTGATGTTTTCAATATGTAAGTGATCATGGTGTCAGACTAAAAAGAAGAAAAACACTTGTCCTTACACTTCCTCCATTCCAGAATTGACAGCTGTATGTTGCCAGCATTTATTATATATGTGTGTTCTTTGTGTAAAGTACTTTGAGTTCACCTTAATGGTGGAAACAGATACTAAAGAAATCATCATCATCATCATCATCATCATCATCATCATCATCATCATCATCATCACATATTTTCCATGTAAAGGTACAAAAGGTCTCGCTCAAATTTCTATTTAAAAAGTCCGCTGATCTTAAATGTGTTACACTAGCAACAATCATTCACTCTACTACTGTATTTGAATGTTTTACATTAATAAAACAAACAAGTATATATTGTGTTATTCGATTTGCAATATTTATTTAGTAATCTTCAGACTGTTATGCTGTATTGATTTTTTTTAAATTTTGAAACGATCCGTTAGGTCTGTTAATGATGTTGCACTTTTAAAGGTTTTAACTGACTATTGCATGTGTCCACCCCGCACTCACCAACCCACCCACATGTATGCACATAGACGAACCTACTTCAAGATTTTTGGTGACACATACACATAGACACATATTTAACCACCAAATATAGAAATAAAGATTTTCGAAGGGGGGTTTGAAAAATGTATGGAATTTAATTTAGTCCCGTCTGTATGAATCCTGTCAATAACAACACAGTTCTCTTAAGATAAACAATAATGCAAAGACAGCTGAAAATTTAGAATAGGAAGTATATTCTTATGAGTCACTTGAAAAAATTTGAGAGACCTTACGAATATGGGGCGGTCCGGTGGCGCCTGTCACCAATACAGTGAAGGTTGACTGTCCTCGGTTCAGTTCTCGTCTCGGGCACGCTGTTCTTTCTCTGCATGTGGCATCTGTTTACAGGGCTGGCTGCCTTGCCGTGATATAGTCTTAGTTGCTGGCTCGACGTAAAACACCAATTAAAAAAAAACTTACGAATGTAGGGGGTATACATCGGAGGTGTCCGATGACTGATGCATCCCTGTGAAAGGTTGAGGCCATGTAAACTTGTAAGCAGCCTGTACATGGATATTCATTTTGTGCTCTTTTGTTAACTTAACTCCTGCTGCTGCTATCATACCTAAATAGAAGTCTACATTTACTACTTATTTACGATTATTTTTGACAATTTTAATGATACTTAAAAGCTTTTAAAGCCTTTTTTTCAGCGCTACACATAAAATCAGCATATTATTGTAATGAAAATTTGTAATTCTTCTGTCTTTGTCCTAATGCCCAGTTATACTTTACTGATATCTTTACAGGTACATCAGAAAATACAGGTACATCAGAAATTGACTTTCATTGCTGTTACTATTGTTTTCTTCAGATTGGAATAGTCTGTTGATTATACATGTTTGTTGTGTTTATTTTCACAGTAGTATAGCACACAAACAGGTTGATGGGAACAAATAGGTTAGTCGAGCAGCAGGTCACCTCATGAGCCTCACCTCATTAAACTGATGCAACAATAGAATAAAATATCTCTATCACCCGGTTCATTAACAACTCCATCTCCCACTGGCGCTCAGCTTGTCTTCCCTGTGTTGAGCGGGATGGCACCCAATACTCTGTGCAAGAACATTAACATGGCGGTAATGTGTGTGTGTCAACCCATGTGAATAATCTTTATGTGTCAGAAAATTAAGCTGATATGCGGGTGCATGTTGTGAGAGCTGACAGCGGCTCATCTGTCGCTAAACACAAATGAATCCACACTACTGTGCTTCAGCGGCTAATAAGCCGACATTGAAGAAGAAACTTTGGATGAATTATACTGCTGATGTATTTTATTTCTATATTCATTACAATTATTCTTATTTCTGAACGCTACCTCATAAAGCTCTCCCCTTTAGTGTTTGAATTACCGGAAGTAAGGGAAGTGGTTGAAAGGTGATGGCGTCAACCTGTCGAGGAATATTGACATGGAGTTTGTCTGTAGTTATCATTGCTCCTCAGAGTCTTGGCCCTGGCGGTGGAAAGAGAAGACGGTTTATAATCCCATCAGCCACTTTCACTTTGATTGACCTGCCTCTTGGGTTTCTGCCTGATTTTGTTTCTCTTCACTTCCCTCGCTTCTTCTTTTCAAACCCCGAGGACAAAGTAGCGAATCTCGAAGCTTTGACTTTGTCCTCTGTGGACTTGTATTGCAAGGTCTCGATGTCTGTGAGCTAGGGACTGTCTTGACTTCTCTCTGTTAATAAAAACCCAGAAAAAGGGAAAATAAATGAAAAAAGAAGGCGCTCACGTATATTATTCCATTGATGTCCAATGTTTGCCCCCAGTCTGGGCAGTCCTGTACCCAGTGAGGACTGAGAGGGTCTACAACACATCATGGCAATAACTCCTGCAACATCAGAGCAAACATGTACCCTGCTTACCTACTCTTAGTTTTTGGTGGTTCAGCAGATTTTATCTTCACCTAGAACCCATGGAAAGCCCTGATCATTTTTGGGTATTCTCTAGCTTTAAATTTCCTCCCTTAAAAAAACAATATTGGCGAAATAAATAAAGAAATATATAAATAAATAAATTGTATCCTTTTCTACCAGACCAAGTCTTCCGTTTGAACACTGGGCAGTGCGGCAGGGAGCAGTGACGTGTGGAGTGATCTAAAATGACAAACTGTCTTCCCATTCAAATATCCCGGCGGCTGCTTCATTGAGCTGACTGACCCTGGTCGAGAGCCAATAACAGGCACTAACTGTAACGCCATCTCAAAAGGGCGATGGTGATAAGGGGGGAATGGGGCCTCTGCGGGGGGAGGAGGGGCTGGGAAATGAGGGGGAATGGGCAGGCTGTTTCGCCAGGACAACTTCATCTCTTCCCTTTCCGTCCAAAACCACGATCGAAATGGGCGCACGTGGCGCATGATTTGGAAAGCGGAAGCAGGGAAGAAAGAGAACAAATTAGACCGCTAATTTCACTTTGATGCCCAGGCCTCCTCTCTAAATATGGCGGCCGGCCTCCAATATGTGGCCGAATGGCGGTGCAGTGTCCCACATCACACGGTCATAGCTTCCACGAGGAGCAAGGGGCCGGGCCCTATCCGCCAGTGCAATATGCCGCCTTCAGGCTTGACCTTACTACCCGCCTGCCTTTCTCGACACCGGCCCCGTCTCCCCCCCCCCACCCGTTAAATGAGCAAATTGTCTTTAAGCGGCATCTAATAAATGTGCTACTGGCGAGCCTATCACTCAGGAAGTATTCACGTCAGTGGTCCGAGTAAAGAAAAAATAAATAAATAGATGATCGATGAAGAGAAGATAGGAAGAAAAACTGTTGTGGAGGAAGTCGTTATTAACATGTTTTTGTAAGTTACTTTGGGGTGCACACCTTCAGAATGCTTTTTGCATCAAATGTTTTGACCCTGTCCACTTTTGTCAAGAGCTTAACATGCCTTGTGAGGTGGCACCATCAACACCATGACTGCGCCTTGCTTTGTGGTGCGCATGTCATAGACACCATGACTTCTTACATGACACCACGGGTGTCACACCCAGAGTTTCTTGTCCGTTCACACTCTTATCGTATCACTGTGCTGTAGTTGGTTCTTAATAGGGAGAAGGACCTTCTGAACAGAACTCACAAAGTGGAGTGTGTGACTGCGTGTAGCAAATGAGTACACGACATTCCTGTACAACATTGGCCCCACAGTCACCAAGGAAGTGTTTAGTTACTGGTTATCGAACACGATGCTTTGGCTTGTGTGCCATTCAGTAGTTGTGTGATCTCTACTACCATCTGGATGACAACTGTGCATATTGTCTGTTTATGGCACAATGCTGACAAGTACAGCATCAGCTAAAATCCTGTCTGTGTCGGAGATACAGCTAACAGAGAGATGTGCCTCTGTCTTGTCCATTTCAGATACTTGCTCCGTGTGGGTGAGGTCTACTCGAGGACACGTCTGATGGTAAAATTTAGTTTTGTCTTCGGAGATTAAAGTGTGTCCTTCATTTGGTACCTCAACTTCCGTTTTTTTTTCTTTTTTTTTCATCAGCGACAGTTGTCTGATCCCTCTTGTTTCAAAAACTTCTGTGCAGGACTCCCACTTCAGGGTTTGTGCTTGGTGCAAGTATTACGGGAATAGGTAGCCATTATTCTGATAGCAGACAGTTATTATTGTGGGAGTAGACAGCCATTACTGTGGGAGTAGACAGTCATTATTCTGGGAGCAGACAGTTATTATTGTGGGAGTAGACAACCACTACTGTGGGAGTAGACAGCCACTACTGTGGGAGTAGACAGTCATTATTCTGGGAGCAGACGGTTATTATTGTGGGAGTAGACAACCACTACTGTGGGAGAAGACAGCCACTACTGTGGGAGTAGACAGTCATTATTCTGGGAGCAGACAGTTATTATTGTGGGAGTAGACAGCCACTACTGTGGGAGAAGACAGCCACTACTGTGGGAGTAGACAGCCATTACTGTGGGAGTAGACAGTCATTATTCTGGGAGCAGACAGTTATTATTGTGGGAGTAGACAACCACTACTGTAGGAGTAGACAGCCACTACTGTGGGAGTAGACAGTCATTATTCTGGGAGCAGACAGTTATTATTGTGGGAGTAGACAACCACTACTGTGGGAGTAGACAGCCACTACTGTGGGAGTAGGCAGTCATTACTGTGGGAGCAGACAGTTATTATTGTGGGAGTAGACAACCACTACTGTGGGAGTAGACAGCCACTACTGTGGGAGTAGGCAGTCATTACTGTGGGAGCAGACAGCCATTACTATGGGAGTAGACAGCCATTACTGTGGGAGTAGACAGCCATTACTGTGGGGGTAGACAGCCACTACTGTGGGAGTAGACAGCCATTACTATGGGAGTAGACAGCCATTACTGTGGGAGTAGACAGTCATTACTGTGGGAGGAGACAGCCATTACTGTGGGGGTAGACAGCCATTATTGTGGGAGCAGACAGCCATTACTGTGGGAGTAGACAGCCATTACTGTGGGAGTAGACAGCCATTACTGTGGGAGCAGACAGCGACTCCAATTACTGTGGGAGCAGACAGCTATTATTGTGCACTTGTGTTTTCTCATGGACTTCTCGCGAGTGCAGATCGTTGCAGACAGAGCGAGGCACAGTCGCAGAAGGTTATTGGCGCGAAGTGCCAGGGATTGGGGTGGTGATGGCGCTCTCAGGACGTTTTGGAAACCAATATCTGGCCGATGTCGGCTGAGCACGCATGCGCGCTGTCTCGGAGGCTGGCAGCTGCGTACATTAAACTATAATCAGCTTCTTCCTACTTCCACCTGACTGTAGCTGATGCTGTAAGTTTGGAAACTCTGGGCAAGAAGAACGAAAGCAGGGTGTGGGGGGGGGGAGGGGAGAGAACAACGAGTTAAAGCCGAAAGCCTCCCTCCCCTGCCTTCATTTTTCTAAAATCTGAGATGAAACGAGATTATGCGAGATGAGGCGAGACTATGCGAGATGAGGCGAGATGAAGTAAATTGAGGCTTGTCGGCCAGTAACCAAGAGGCTGAATAGCGAGCACTACAGCCATGGCGATGCGCATGGTACCGTTTCTAAAAAACGCGCTATGAGACCGCAATTCTCGCGAGATTCTTACTTTTTGTTACTGAACGATCGTCACATCTATTCTCATCAAGGATATTTCGGAGGTTTATCCTATTCCATTGTAAGGACTGTGTGACGGCAGACTTGTGTATTTTATTAGATTCACTTTTCTGTGAAATGTTTGAATCCCGCCCACTTCTCGTTGTGATATTTTGAGGTGAAGGTGCGAGAGGTGAGCGGCCAATGAACCTGATCAAGAAGAAAAGGGAGGTAAGTAGTGAGGAGGAGTGGGAGAAAGAAGGAAAAAGAAATACTTAAGCTAAGAAACCACGTGACCAGCGACCAGATTTGACAAGCGAGGCAAGAGTAGCTGACTACAGCCTGTTCTGGTAGAGGATTTTGTTAAACAAACTGGGTACTCTATAGCCGGGTATCCATGTACCCCTCTTTTAGAATCCTGTCGCCAGCGGGCTTTACCCTGCAGCTGACATCATTGAACCTTTTCCTCTATTTTCTCCAGCAGTCTCTACCTCTGTAACCACCTCACAGCTACCAGCTTGTCATTTCATGTTGTCACATTCACAAGTATTCTCACACTCACATTTAATGTTGTCACATTCACAAGTATTCTCACACTCACATTTAATGTTGTCACATTCACAAGCATTCTCACACTCACATTTAATGTTGTCACATTCACAAGCATTCTCACACTCACATTTAATGTTGTCACATTCACAAGTATTCTCACACTCACATTTAATGTTGTCACATTCACAAGTATTCTCACACTCACATTTAATGTCACATTCTCAAGTAGTCTCACACTCACATTTAATGTTGTCACATTCACAAGTATTCTCACACTCACATTTCATGCCACATTCACAAGTATTCTCACACTCACATTTCATGTCACATTCACAAGTAGTCTCACACTCACATTTCATGTCACATTCACAAGTAGTCTCACACTCACATTTAATGTCACATTCACAAGTATTCTCACACTCACATTTAATGTTGCCACATTCACAAGTATTCTCACACTCACATTTCATGTCACATTCACAAGTATTCTCACACTCACATTTCATGTCACATTCACAAGTATTCTCACACTCACATTTAATGTTGTCACATTCACAAGTATTCTCACACTCACATTTAATGTTGTCACATTCACAAGTATTCTCACACTCACATTTCATGTCACATTCACAAGTATTCTCACACTCACATTTCATGTCACATTCACAAGTATTCTCACACTCACATTTCATGTCACATTCACGTTTGAGGAATGCCGGTCTTAGAACACTTGACTAATTTGCTTCAAACAATTCTGTATACTATGAAAAAACATTTTGTAGTGAATGTAGTTCTGCACACCTAAACATTTATTCTCTATTGTTTACTCAGCTGTTTATTCTCTACTTCTGCACGGCTCAATCGTTCACTCTTCACACAAGGGGAGGTGGATGGTGGGTTGGTGGTAGCTGGGAGACCAAGAACCAAGTTAGACACGCTTGTCCCCAGCAGATCAAGAATCACTGGTTCAAGGTTCAGATCTCATGTAGGAGTTTTTTTTTTTTTTTGATGTGACGCTGATGTGAGGATGGTTGTCAGAACCTTTTTCCGGTTACTTCAACTACTTTCGTCCATAGCGTGAAATTTCGGCTCTATGAGAACTCTTTTCATCCATCCATCCATCCATCCATCCATCCATCCATCCATCCGACCAACCAACCGACCGACCGACCGACCGACCGACCGACCGACCAGAAGTGCGATGGTTCAAAATTATCGACTTATGCTAACCCCGTTTCGCTAAAATGTTCTCCATAGTCTCTAATCTCGGAAAATTATATACAGTTATCAGAAAATAATGGGAAAGACAAAAAAGATAATTTATCTTCGTTTGGTGCTTCTCTTTGCTCTCTACTTCAGCTTGGATTTGAATAGGTTGGAAGGTTGGTAGGCTGGTAGGTTGTGCCTTGATCTTCCGTTTGGCCTGTTTGCTGATCTCTTTAGTCAACTCCGCTGACAGCTACGGCTGGGCCCCTGACAACGGGTACAGGGAGAAATGAGATCCTTGTACTGAACAGAGCGTTTACCTTCTCAGTGCCCTCTGGTGTCACGGGGTTCCCAGGCTTCCAGCACCTCACAACACACCACTGGACCACTCGACTGCAGGTCCGCTTATGAGAGAGAATGGAGAAAGAAGATGTGAGAGAGAGAGAAAAGAGACTGAGCAAGAGAGAAGGAAAACGTATTCAGCTATGAAGACTCGACAAGGAAAATCATGACTGTTTCCCAGACAACGAGTAATTTGATATAGATGAAAAATTTTTTTTTTCAATAAATAGATGTATCCTTTTACTATTTATGCGAAAAAGACTTTTTATGCTGAAGTTTCTTATCCTGGGGTCCATTTTTTGTTTCTTCTGCTGTCTTTGAAATACTTCAAAAGTGACATGACCTCATTATGTTGCGTACAGTAGGTCATCATCAAAAGTGACATGACATCGCAATGTTGACTGTCAAGTATAACACACCACACAATCATGATATTTTAAAGACAGCAAACAGCAAGATTCAGGGCGACCAGCCGCAGTCATTGTTCATGTTATTAGTCGATAAAGCTATATTAACATATGATATAAGCAATACATAATTTTGTTTCTTTACAAATAATAATAGAATTTATATGGCGATTTTTCCATGTGGAGGCGAGCTGGCAAGACTACAAACGGACCGACAGTAACATACAACAAAACAGACGAATTAAAAACTACTGCAGCAACATACAGGCTACACCTAGGTGACAAACAACGAAGCCGGGACGAAGATGGAAACGTGAGCAGTGAGCAGTGAGCAGTAGAGTGTGTTAATTACACTCTGAGGTCGGACTTTCAAACTTCAAAAGAATGGGAAGCGATCGCCCATAGAGAAAAACAAACAACGCTGGTTCTGTTTCCTTTGCCTTCCGCTGTGGTTCTTAATTATTCTGTTTCAGTTTGTCCATAAATACTGACCAGTGATTCGCAAAATCCTAATCAAGCACAAGGAGCCAAACTTTGTCACCGCAGCCCCGCCTTTCGACAAGGGATGGCGGGCAAAGAGAGATAACCCGTTGGAATTGTAAAGAGAAGATAAACAAAAGCTCTGCAGCGGGGCAACAGCGAGCTGTGTATTTTCTGAGAAAACCGTCGGATGCGAATGAACAAGGAGTAGACAGCAAAGAAGCCAATAAAGACATCGAAGTCTGGGCCGCCATATTGTTTCCGTCCGAGGCCCGGACCCAGCGCCACGCCTCGGCAAGCAAGGGGAGAGAAATAACAACAGAGCGTTAGATTTATGCAGGGAATTAGCGTCCGCGCAATATGCACACCTCTCACTCCCCGCCAGCCCCCGCCAGCCCCGCGTCTCGGCGACAATGTTTAATTTAGAAGCCGACCAGGTCCACTCGCGGCCTTCTCCAACCTTCCTTTGGAAACACAGCCGCCGAGGGGCGAGGTTCTGCCCTTAAAACACCTCGCACAAATCACATGGAAGGAAAATCCCCTAAAATAAATCAGCCACCTATTCCCCCCTCCCCCCTTCAATAACTTGACTCATTACTTTGCGATTAATTTTTTTTTAAAGTTTCAAACGACTTGTGAAAGTTTATTTCTAAAAACCTTAAGTAGCATCAAAGTTTAGACTGGTTTTCAAACAAAATGGTGGAGGAACGAATAAACGAACAAAAAGGAGTTATTTTCCCTTCCTAAACTATAATTTTTTATTTGAAACTGCCAAAAATAAATATTCCATCTACCATATTCCTATTTTCAATAGGTGCAACAAACTGTGACTTGCTGATGGAACTGTGATTCGCAAGGAAATCAATGGTCGGAGTGTCTCGTGGCATGGCGGACAATGACGGGAACGCTGCCCCCCCCCCAAAGCAGTTCCACGCCTGTTCCTCCGCGGACCAAGCCGGTGGTTCAGAACTGGAGAAGTAAAAGTTACAGTGTTAATAAGACAGACAGGCGAGAGATGCATCAGCGGCAAGCGCTTGGCCTCCCTCGCCCTCCGCTCCGTGTGCCGGTGTTTCCAGGGCGGAAGCTGGCTGTTTGCTGAGGGCCGGCGAAATTCAATTAGCGTGATCGGTGAACAGATAAAAGGTTCTTTGCGGGCGATCGACTTCATTTGGAAGCTAATTTTCCCCTCCGTCAAGTGGTTGTGACACCACCGGCTTTAATATTGTCTTAATGATTTCTTAAATGCAATGCAACGACGCGCCGATCAATATGCACACAGCGATCTGGTCTGGACAGTCGAGCCCTCGGGGCGTTGCTATGGTTACAAGGGCATCGCTGTTGGGTAGACGAGACGTCTTCCTCCTTTAAACGACTGAAAGGGGCGGGACATTATTCCTCATTCACATAGTGTGAGGACGGAACTCTGGATAAAATGATCTAGATAAAAGTTTTAAATATCCTACAGCTCAACAAATTAACAACAAATTTGAACAAACAAATACGCAAGAACGCATTCGTGAACTATAAAACATACATATTAACTCGATATAACTGGCAGCTGGAATAGCGAGACTAAAATCAAAAGCATCATTAAATCACAGAATAACATTTTCCTCGGTTTTGTCGCAAAAAGGTGAGTACATTAAAGGTTTAGTGTCACTGTCAGTTTGTCTTCCTTACGGTTCATGTCTTATTTCTTATTTATCTCCCTTAGAGTTCCTGCCTTGTTTATTTGTCTCCCTTAGTACTTGTCTCGTGTTCTGTTCCTTGCGAATCGGTGTGTCTGTGTGCATTTATGTTCACATGTATGTATAAATGTATCAACGAATGTATATCACAGGCATGTAATTTGTGTGAGTGTTTGTGTGTGTATGTGTGTGTGTGTGAATTATATATGCGTGTGTGTTTTGTGTGAACCGTGTAGTGTGTAGACATATATATCCGTTTATGTGTATATATTTGCGTTTGTGTTTGTGTGTGCCTGCATTTATCTGTGTGTGTGTGTGTGTGTGTGTGTGTGTGTGAATGCATGTGTCTATGCATGCCTGCATTTTAAGTGATTCTCACTCATACAGTGTAGAAATAAAGGAGGCTAAGAAGCCAGTGTGGTGAAAGTGAGCTGTAAGTGGTTTACTATGTCTAGGGCACGCACAAAGGCTCCTCTGTTGTTGTCGCTTACTTCCCCTGAAAAATCAGGTACCTGTCACTATGGGTAGAGTGTGTGTGTGTGTGTGTGTGGGGGGGGGTTTACAGAAGGGGAGGGGAATTGGTGTTTCACGTCGTCAGCAGCTAAGGCTATATCACAGCAAGGCAGCCAGCCCTGTAAACAGATGTCACGTAGAGAAAGAAGAGCGTGTCCGAGACGAGAGCTGAACCCAGGACAGTCAGCCTTCACTGTGTTGTTTTACAGGGGAGGGGGTTGCCTCTCCAACATTTTACACAAAATGTTTATTGCTTATGTTACTAATAATTGACAATGTTCTCTCCCTCCTTCACTCTCTCTCTCTCTATGTATTTGCCTATCTGACCCTGCCATGGCCAAATCTCTCTCTCTATTTGCCCGTCGACCCTTGCCATGGCTATATCAACATTCCAGCTCAAACCCTGCAAAATGCTCGGACAGGAGGTTGTTGCCGCTCAAAGGGTGTTTTCGCGGTCTACCTGCGATACACGGAGTAAAACTCACTTGAAGTAAGTAGGACTGGGGTATAGGGTAGTGGGGCTGACAGCACCAGGCCACGGCTGAGGCGATCGGGTCGCAGTGGCAGCGGCAGCAGCACGTGGTGCAACCCCTCAATAAAGGTTAAACCGTTAAAGGTTAGCTGCTAACCCTGTTGGCTATTTCCCACAGATATTAAGAGTCTCAACGGAAAAGGAACCTTTGTGAATTACCGCACACCGAAGCTACATTCTCCTAGAAAAGTCTCGTGCGATCAACTTGGAGAAAAGCCGAGACATTATGATGTACAGCTTGAGGACGTGGGAGAGTAAGGGGGGGGGAGGGGTGGGAAGACTTTTAAACTTTGCTCCCTGTCGTCTGCTGGGATTTCCTCCGTGAAGTGGAAAAGCGCCGAGCGAAGAATGGCTAGCGAGGGAACGAGTGGAGACTGAATTTGCGCACTTTGCGCCCAATCACAAACGCAAACATCGCCACAATAAGGCTATGCCCTATCACTTACATCACTAGGGACAGCGCGGCACGATAGCCTCATCAGCTCTTCTCCAAACGTGTTCCTGCTCTCGACAACCCGACACACTTGTGTGTCGCACCTGCCGCCGGTAAATACTCCAACTACGGCTTGACTTTCTTACCTGGTCGGCGGCCAGCACAGAAATGCTTTGAAGAGACTTACCTGGCGACGATCCTGCTCGGTAGAGACGGTCCTGACTTTGAAAGCGAGATCAGGGAAGAGTTTGTACCCGTGTTTGTGAGGGTGTGAGTGTGCGTGTCAATGCAATTATGTATGTAGACATATACTTACATGGATAAAGACATGTTTGGATATATTATACTTATTGTAATGGGAGGTTATATATCGGAGGAAGATTTTAAAGTACTGTGTAAGAATGTAAACTAAAAACACTATGAATATGGTCAGTCAAGGGGAAAACGTGTAATACATAATTATAAGAAACATTAAACATTATTAGAAACGTCAAGTACAGAATAATTAGAAACATTCAGAATTATTAAAAATATGAAATACAAAATTATTAGAAAAATAAAGCATTCGTGTTTTTCTAGACACTCACAGGTCGATTTGCCAGGGCTTGGTGACTAGGCTTCAGGCTACACTCACCTTAGGTTCAGACCCTAACTCAAGGTTCGGCCTCACACATAAAAGCTTCGTATTCATTCATTCGTTCGCTTGTTCTCACACCTTTCATTGCCACGTTTTCCACCTTCTCTAGGGTGTTCGGGGTATTGTTGTAACTTGTTGTTGGTGTTGTAACTTGTTGTTGGTGGTGGTTGTCATAGTCTGGTGGTGTGGTTGCTGGTGTTGGCGGTTGTGGTTGCGGCGATAGCGAAGTTTAGTCTTCTTCAGCCTTGACAGTGACCGTTTAGAATGCCAAAGGCAGGAAGAATAACTCTGAAACATCATCCGCACCTTGACATCGTCAAGCCGCAGCGCCCTCTATTCTCCATCCTCTCCTGTAATCCGGCACAGAGGGGAGAGCACTCTAAATCTTTGTTGTGTGTAATGATGTAGCCAACTTCAGTTGTATCGCATTCCTGCACAGTGGAGCGCCAGGCCCTGCAGTGATGTTTACTACGACAGCACTCACCGGGTGCAAGTGTGACGAGAAGCGTTGGGTTACCCGCCTGCTCCCTCCACACCAGCCAGTCAGTGGAAAGGCGATGCTGTGGTGGGAAAGCCGAGCAGTGCCGAGGGCTGCTTAGTTCCAAGACGACAGTGACGCGATAATTTTACTTAACTCCAACTTATGTGGCCGTACATTAGAGGAAAGCTTATTGGACAGAGACGGGGAGAAGCTATTGGATCTTTATTGGGTATCTGAGCCACGGGTAGGTCACAGTGGGAACAGGGTGCACACAGCCGTGAGAAAACGGCAGCGACTCGCACATCAGCCAGTGGGTGGGAGCCAGTCGCCACAGGTCTGCGTGTGCGTGCGTGCGTTGTGTGTGTGTGTGTGTGTGCTTGCTTTGTGTGTGTGTGTGCTTGCTTTTTGTGTGTGCGTGCGTGTGTGTATGTGACAAACAATGGGAATTCTACTCTCGACCAACACTAAACCCATTCTTAAACAGTTTCTCGGACAGAGTACAGGCTTGTTTCAAGAAATGTCTGTCTTCAAAAGTGTTCTCGCTGTAAGTCCCGCGTGAAATAAAACAAGATGGTTCACCAGTGAAACACATTTTACAGGAAATAATATGAGGGCGAGCACAGCAAGCCATTAAGCACGCGCACATTGTCTAACAGCATCACATGTCGCATGCATCTCCTGTCAACATTAACCTGGCATCGCAATGATCACAGCTGAGGTACAAACACCTCCGTATACAGTAACCAACATCACACAGCATTACAGCATGTTAAATAAAATCACAGACTTGTGCCCAACATTACACACCTGTACCCAAGAATACACAATATTACAGGAGTGTCAGTACACCTGAATGATGTTACACATCGTCCATACACGTCGTAAACACACTCCATAAATACAGGAATAAACTCGACTAAGCTCCTAAGTTCCAAGCACTCCACTCAATTAACACAGAATTAGTCAAGGCCCTGAGCACTCCACTTCATTAATACCCGGAGGTGACATGTTTCACCTCCCCTTCCTCTGCCGAGTAGCGCCCCCTGCCATCCTCGCGGGAGATAACGAATTGGTGAGGAAAACAACCTCTTCCTTGACTTGTCTTGTAATTTCCTTCCTGACGGATGATCCTGAAATCCACCCCATTTAGCTAGCCTCTAATTCTCTTCCACCCTCGCACTTGCCGGAGATGGGGTGCGGGAGGATGGGCGTAGGGGGCGCTGGTGCCGCCACAGACTGTTTATGTGAACAAGATGAGACACTGTAAGACGAGAGACTGTGTTAATGTGAACAAAGTGAGACACTGTGTTAATGTGAACAAGATGAGACAATGTGTTTGTGTGAACAAGATGAGACACTGTGTTAATGTGAACAAGGTGAGACACTGTGTTAATGTGAACAAGGTGAGACACTGTGTTTTTGTGAACAAGATGAGACACTGTGTTTGTGTGAACAAGATGATACACTGTGTTTATGTGAACAATGTGATACACGGTGCTTATGTGAACAAGGTGAGAGACTGTGTTTATGTCAACAAGGCGAGACACTGTATTTGTGTGAACAAGGTGAGACACTGTAAGGCGAGAGACTGTGTTAATGTGAAGAATGTGATACACTGTGTTTATGCGAGCTAGGTGAGACACTGTGTTTATGTGAACAATGTGAGACACTGTGTTTATGTGAACAAGGTGATACACTGTGTTTGTGTGAACAAGGTGAGACTCTCTCTTTGTGTGAACAATGTGAGACACTGTGTGTATGTGAACAATGTGAGACACTGTGTTTATGTGAACAAGGTGAGACAAGGTGTTTTGTGAACAAGGTGAGAAACTGTTTTTATGTGAACAAGATGAGAGAGACTGTGTTAATGTGAAAAAGTAGAGAGACTGTATTAATGTGAACAAGGAGCGACACTGTTTTTATGTGAACACTGTGAGAGACTGTGTTTATGTGAACAAGGTGTGAGCTTCTGTAAGGTGAGCAAGCTGTTGGCGGGTGGCTCTGATGTCAGCACCACCTGGCGGACAAGTCACTAGGTAAT
The DNA here is from genome assembly GCA_004794655.1 of Marisa cornuarietis. Taxonomy (NCBI): domain Eukaryota; kingdom Metazoa; phylum Mollusca; class Gastropoda; order Architaenioglossa; family Ampullariidae; genus Marisa; species Marisa cornuarietis. The sequence continues at coordinate 783,572 of SMMW01000613.1, forward strand.
GTGTGGTCTAAATATTGTACGCAGTCAACTCCAGTCTGATTCAGACGACCAAAGGTGTGCGAAAGCAGCTTCAAAAAAAGAGACTCAAGCTCAGCAGCCTGCTTGATGTGGAGCAAGGACCTACACAAGGGTTTGGTGAGACGAGGGTTTGACTGTCTGCAAGTCATTCACCTTTCAGTTAACAGTTTATAACCCAGCCTCTCGAAATGCCTCTGCAATTTTTTTAAAATATGCTAAAATGTTGCTTTTTGCACAGCAGTACAAAAGAAACTAATTATTCAATTAGCAATACTCGATTGAAAATGATTAGAGGTTTACCAGCGACTTCACTGAGTGTCCAACTTTATTGTGTACAACATTGTATATTTAAGACAACTGATATGTTTTAGTTACTCGTGTATCACACATGCTACTTTATTGGGTACACTGTCAGTCTTTCATTTGTCACAGATGCTAATTTATTTTATTCGGAACAAGTGCTTTCTGATGATGCCATTATTGTTGCCGAGTTAGTGGTGCCAAACGAAGCCATTTTTCAGACAAAGCCAGTTTTTCATTCGGCACATATACTGATTTATTCTGCATCAGTTTGGCCTCTTCACGCACAGGAGACTGGATGTCATCAGTTAATGTTGTCGGCTTCAATTTCAGACACAAGAAAAATCCACTTTTTAAAATCAGTGGCTGGTAGGAGGTTCAGTTCCTTTTAATGCTAATTAAATTTTACTTTGAAATGATAGCCGAGGTGTTTAATTTGATACAAAAAGGACAGACTAAGAGAACTTCTCTAAAGAGCCATGCAGCCCTACCCTGCCCCCCGCCCCCCACTCTACCCACCCACCCGGATCCTGATGTTGCGACACGTAGGCGATGATGTGCGAGCTGTTCATGCGTGAAACAACAAAACTGGCGTTACGCTGGCGTTCTGCTGGCGTCAGGCTTTTCTTTCCGACACGTGGACAAGTGATGGTGCACCAGGGTGTGTGGGCGTTTGCACAGCGTGTGAGTGCGTGCGTGCTTGTGTGTGTGTTTGTTTGTGAGAAAGAGTGGGTGGGTGTTGGGTGGTGTGCCATAGCCAGATAAAAGACAAAGACAGGACTGATGACTGTAGAGACAGATGTCAGACTATTGACCAGAAGCTCAAGAACAACATAAATAGCAAAATGCAAATTGTAAACATAAGGACACATTTGGCGACATGACACCGTCATGTGACTGTATTGAGCAGTGGAAACCCACTGTAGTACGACTGCCGACACCAGGTGCTGGTTGTACCCACACTGACTGTACCTAAACTGTCTCCATCGAAACACTATGTAGCCACACTGCCTCCTTCCGTCCTTTGTGTGTTGTCCATGTCTCCTTCTGGTCTCAAGTGATGACAGCATGCTCCTTACAAGTACAAACTCGACAAATTATATTATTATTATTATTCTACGCTTGCTTTACCCACAGTGCTGTATCATATCTCACTGGTCATTCTAAAGACTCAAATGTTAATCAAAACCCTATTTGTTCAAAAAAAACAACAAACAACTCTGCTCGACTTTTTCAATCATTTTAGTCGTATTATGCAGCGACACAATTTATTTTACATTATAAGTATTTTAATTAGTTAGATTACTCTTTTATTATTAATTTAGTACTTTGTTATTATCTGTGTATTCTTGTAGCCTGTTGCTCAGTGACTGAGTGAGTTTTGTGTGTCCTAGCACGTGGTCATTGTTAGTGTTAATATCATTCCCTGTGTTCTTTATTACTCTTGTTTAGAGAATGCAAACTGTTTTTGATTTAATGTTTAATGAAATTAAAATTAAGTTTGGACTGACTGTAACCACACTAGGTGTACCCACCCTGACACCCCCCGTCACACCACAGCCCCACGGTTTATGTCTGATAGACAATCGCTGCTTTGTTCTTTTCTGTCTTTACTGTGGATGAGGAACTGATCACACGGGGGGGTGGGTGGGTGGGTGGGGACTAAGTGCGATCTGCTGAGGTCAACACTAACCGGGGTACAAACCGTGGGTCCCAGCGCCTTTCATCATGTTTTTCTTCGAACTTAATCTTCGCCGACTTCACTGCGAGCTCGGCCCGAATCACTCTCCTCCCGGCCCCCCCCCCACCTCACCCCCAACCCATTCTCTTTGCCAGCGTCAGTCATTGTTGCCTCGCGCGCATGCGCAACTAGCACCCTGGGTGCACCTGACGTTGGTGACGTCATGCGCTGGCAGCGCGTTCCGCGAGGTGTCGCCCCTCCTGACGCCAGTCGCTGGACAAAGAATAGCGCGTTCTTCATTGAGACCGAACTCACACCGCGCTATTCTCTCGCTCTCCGTTTACCCCGGGCGAGCCAGCAATATACCTGTAGCACCTGAGCTTGGCTCGTGTCGAGACCCAGGCACCCAGCCTACCCGTTACCTGGGTCACAGAGCGTCTGCTGGGGATGTTGAGACTGGCGTCACCTTCCCCCTTACCGCCCCCTCAACCCTGGGGTAGAATAGTCAAGGGCACTAACCAGACCAGGACACAGAAGGTTTGTGTATACGCTCGTGTGTGTGTGTGTGTGGGGGGGGGGGGCGGAAAAATAGAAACACAGAGGGAGAAACTTGAACTCTAATAAAAGATGAGACTGATGAGTTGTCCCCCGCCTCTCAATGTACCCATCACCTTTCCCCTTTTCTTCAATCGTTGGTGCGATCTTTCTTTCCCCCCCCCCTCCATTTATTCATCGTCACTTTTTACCTGTATTTTTTTTCTCTGCGCGAGCATTTTTCTGTCCTTTATCAGAGTTTTCAGCAAACACATCGGTGGTGTTGCGATGAGGAGCCCTTGTGAATGATGCTGGCTGCCTGGTCACACAGTTTGTCTCAGCTGTTGCGCAACCATTCACCACAATGGCTACTCGTTTCTTTTCTATCACGTGATGTTGTTTTCAAAAAGTACCTGCCATCAGCAGCACGCGCTGTGCCCCATGGCGCCGTGTGAACACACTGTGGGGTGTCCTGTGACAGGAGAAAGTGAACTCAACTCATTTCGTGGCAACAGCAAGCTGGTGGCAAAGAACAGGTTCGCCTAAGTATTTGTGATACATACTGCCACAGCCGTGTCTCACCACTTGTCCGCCCTGTCTGTGTGACATTATGTTTGTGTGCACACAAGTCTGGCTACAGGCACACACATTCACACGTGTCCTTTCTTCACCTGCCTTCCTTCTTTTTCTTTCAGTCGAGCCGCAAGTGTCCTGTGCGAGTAACTGTCTCTACTATTGTCAGCAGATTTCTCTTTTTCTCTTACTCGAATGTATCACTTTCTATCTCTCTCTACTTCTGTCTGTCTGTCTGTCTGTCTGTCTGTCCGCACAATAATTTCACAAGAAAGCTCGCAAGAAAACGAATAGCTTACAACACAAGGTACAAACATTTAGACACACGAAGAGTGCAGACAGACTTGAGCATAAGCACGTGCTTAAGTTTGTTTTTTTGTTGTTATGAAAAAGGATGCTCCCATTTTTCACTTTTTAAAAAATCCTCAACATTTGTCTTTTTTTTACGTGCATCAGTTTCAGTTAAACTTTTTTTTATCTTCTGTGTACGTTCAGTATGTTTCAGTCTTTGTGCTAAAAATCTCTGTGATATTTATTTATGTTCAAGGTTTTTTCATATTGAAAAATGTTTTTTTTTCAGCATCATCGGATGCCACCAAAAAAAAAAGCTGATTGCTTAAAGTCCAGCATAAAACTATTCACATATGTCACCACGATAAGTATGTGATATCCACCAGGACTAAATAACTTTGATATAATTTCTGTCGTCACTTTATGAAACAGAATAATTCAGCTAACATCGCCACAATGGAGGGGATATTTCCCAGGTGGCGCTGCACATGTTACCTTAGATTTTAATCTACAGAAAGACAGGTGAGTAGAGTGACGCTGGACCTGAGCTGTACTCACGAACTTCCATGACTATGAATCTTTCCATTGTGGGCTTGCAAGGGATTTGGTGAGCATCAGACAAAAGCAGGGCGTCAAAGACTTTAGTCAAAGAGCCGCTGAAATATTGCCCACAAAAGAGTGTCGCTTATTAATATTCTTTTTTCTCCCCCCCCCCAGTCACAGGCAATATCTTCAACCACCCCAGCTACCCTTCGTCTTAGTGTCCATCAAAAGTCACCTTTGTACTGCGGCCCAGGGAAAGAGAGAGGGAATTCATTAGGAAGTAATTAGCAGGACTTGGTATGGTTGGTGTGTGAGGTAATCCCAACACCAGTTGATCACCGGCTACACAACCACCATCGCGGCGCGCTACGGCGTCCAAGGATCAAGGACTGACAATAGGGGGCGCTGGATGACAAAACAACTGGCAACAAGGAACAGCACGAGGGAGGTAACTGAACGCGCCCTCCCCCCCTAACTCCACCCGCCGCCCACGATGGCCCCTCCATTCTTTTTTTCCAATTTCGCATGTTTGTGAAAAGCTGCAGTTCGCCGGTCGCGCAGAGGTTTTTTGTGCCCCGTTTTTAAGGAGAAAACGTTTTTAGTGATGTTGGATGGGGCTTCTTATCCTCGTTAAGGGGAGTAACTCTTTTTATCAGCTGTGCGCTGAAAGTGTCAGGAGCGGCCTTGGCAGCTATGATCACCAGCATGCGACTGTGAACACACGCTCACATCAGTTTAAAGGAGGTGTCAGAAAAAACTGTCGTTAAGTAAATACACAACACCTGAAGAGTTTCAGCACCTGGCCACGCTTGATCAAGGTTCTGAGGGTGCAGGCACCCGTAGACGGAAGTGAAAACAGTTCCCCGCCTCTTCTGTCCATTTGTCTATCCGCCTACCGGATCCATGCGCCATCTTGTCTGTCCTTTCAACTCTCACATTCGGCTCCATTTCCCATTCGTAAGATTTCCTGAATTTTCTGCAAGGGATGACAAAAATGTTTTGTGTTTGTATTTGTGTCTGTGAATCTTTTAATCTCTGTTCTGCTCAACGATCTCTTTTGTGTGGACACCACCACCGCCATAAAAATCACCTGCACACACTCACATCTGCATACGTGCACAAACTATGCACACACAAGCTCGCGCGCGCGTATATTCACACACACACACTTTTTTTCTATCTCCTACCTACCCACCCTCCAAAAAATGCCTTGTTAGCAAACATTAGTTTGGCCTGGTGTAATTTTGAGAGGACACACAGTAAAAAGACAATTTGTATCGCAGCTGACACCCTGCATAAGGAGTCTAGTGAAAGGTTTTGTTTGTTTTAGTTTTTAGGGTGGGGGTGAGGAGAGGGGGTGCGATAGTAGTGGCCGCGGGACATTCACGGCTGAGGGCGACCCACAAACCATTTAGACCTTTTTCCCGGGTATGTAAACACAGTTTTTGTTCTGTGGCAACCATCGCATCAATGAACACAGGAGAGAAAACTCGGTCTTTTTTCATACCCTTCCTTGTCTCTCCTCAGACCTACCCGTTTTCACCGCCATGTACCCGCTTTCACCCAGCACCAACGCACCCCATGCCGTTCTGGGACTGTCGCCGGCAGTGTGTAGCGGAGTATCGGGGTATCTGTGTGCCGGTGTGTGTGTGTGTGTGTGTGTGTGTTTGTGTGTAGGGGGTGGCGGGAGGTTTGTCGCCCCTCAGGTTCCGAGCCTTTGATGTGCAGGAAAAAAGAAAACCCTGAGTGACTCTGCTTGAATGGATGCTGACTGAGGAAGCTGGTCTTTGAGGGGAGTCTACAGGCGCCTTTACTGAGACACTGTCTCTGTCGCTTAGTCTCTCCCTGTCTCTGTCTCTCAGTTGATATCCTGTCTCTGTCTTTTCTCTATCCGCCCAATCTCGCGTAATCTCACACAGAACAAACAACTGCAGGACTTCTTTAAGGCGAAGACCATTGCAAAAACAGAGAAGTTGCTTTTAGTCCACCTCAGGCTTTTTCACTGATAGAAGGAGAAGCTCAGCGAGTGAGTGAGACATCGTGTAGTAGTAGGTAGTCTTTTCCACATCTCGCAACAGAAACTTTCATTGCTCAAGATCTACTTTCATGTATCAGACAAAAATACACCACCATACAAAGTTGGAAAACTAAAAACTAGCACACACTGCAACACTAGGACATAATATGACATGATAGCTAGCACACACTGCAACACTAGGACATAATATGACATGATAGCTAGCACACACTACAACATTAGGACATGATAGCTAGCACACACTGGAACACTAGGATATGATAGGACATGATAGCTAGCACACACTGCAACACTAGGACATGATAGCTAGCACACACTACAACACTAGGACATGATAGCTAGCACACACTGCAACACTAGGACATGATAGGAAATGATAGCTAGCACACACTGCAACACTAGGACATGATAGCTAGCACACACTGCAACACTAGGACATGATAGGACATGATAGCTAGCACACACTACAACACTAGGATCAAGCTGCTACACTAGGAAATGATAGCTGGCACACACTGCAACACTAGGACATGATAGATAGCACACGCTACAACACTAGGACATGATAGGGCATGATAGCTAGCACACACTGCATTACTAGGACATGATAGCTAGCACACTGCAACAAAAGGACATGATAGATAGCACACACTACAACACTAGGACATGATAGCTAACACACACTACAGCACTAGGACATGATAGCTAACACACACTACAAAACTAGGACATGATAGCTAACACACACTATAAACTAGGACACGATAGGACATGATAGTTAGCACACACTACACCACTAGGACATGATAGCTAGCACTCACTACAACACTAGGACATGATAGCTAGCACACTACAAGACTAGGACATAATAACTAAAACACACTGCAACACTAGGACATGATAGCTAGCACACACTACAATGATAGAACATGAAAGCTAGCACACACTACAAGACTAGGACATAATAGGACATGATAGCTAGCACTCACTAAAACACTAGCACATGATAGCTAGCACACACTACAACACTAGAAAATGCTAGGACATGATAGGTAGCACACAACACAATGATAGGACATGATAACTAGCACGACATGATAGCTAGCACACACTACAAGACTAGGACATGATAACTAGCACACACTACAAGACTAGGACATGATAGCTAGCACACACTACAAGACTAGGACATGATAACTAGCACACACTACAAGACTAGGACATGATAGCTAGCACACACTACAAGACTAGGACATGATAACTAGCACACACTACAAGACTAGGACATGATAACTAGCACACACTACAAGACTAGGACATGATAACTAGCACACACTACAAGACTAGGACATGATAGCTAGCACACACTACAAGACTAGGATATGATAACTAGCACACACTACAAGACTAGGACATGATAGCTAGCACACACTACAAGACTAGGACATGATAACTAGCACACACTACAAGACTAGGACATGATAACTAGCACACACTACAAGACTAGGACATGATAGCTAGCACACACTACAAGACTAGGACATGATAACTAGCACAAGCTGCTGCACTAGAAGGTTACATCCGGCCACCGCTCACAATGAATATGGTGGACAGACCCTTTCATGCATCTTAACTTGCCATCATCAGGACAACCTCCAGCCAATGTCGGGCCAAGATAGAGCCAGCATCCAGCCGTCAAAAAAAGTTCTTCAAGCTATGAACGGGTGGTGGGAGGTAGAGCTGCCGATGTTGCTGTCTACAAGCAGATGTCACCAAGCTAGACACAATCTTTGGTTGTCTCACCCCTTAGTCAGACCTCCGCCAGGTGCCCGGCCATCTGTCATTGTAACTGAGTCAAGCTCATATTTCATCTGATGACGACGATGAGAACAAGAGAAAGGTTGAAGCTGGTGACGATGTGTGTGTGTGTGTGTGTGTGTGTGTGTGTGTGTGTGTGTGTGTGTGTGTGTGTGTGTTGGGGTGAGGTGAGGTGGGTAGGTGGGGGATATTTATAGGAGGATGGGGCACATTTCTTAGCACTAAGATAAATTCGAGTTTAATAATAATAATCATAATGATGTTGGCTTGTATAGCGCCAAATCCTGGCCTGTGGACAGCTCAAGGCGCTGACGTCAAAATAACATGACGTCAAAATAACATGACGTCAAAATAACATGACGACAAAATGTGGGTGTGTAGCGGGCCGTCTTCTTCACGTCACAGTTTACTAAGAAAAGAAATTTAAGCTAAAGCAAAGCAGCAACACAGCCGTTAATAAATAGTGTGGAGACCATTACTAAATAGTGTGGAGACCATTACTAAATAGTGTGGAGACCATTACTAAATAGTGTGGAGACCATTACTAAATAGTGTGGAGACCATTACTAAATAGTCTGAAGACCATTACTAAATAGTGTGGAGACCATTACTAAATAGTGTGGAGACCATTACTAAATAGTGTGGAGACCATTACTAAATAGTCTGGAGACCAATCGTCTCCAGCCAGACAGGAATGCACTTCATGTTAAAGTCAGTCTCCAATATCTTTCTCCAATGATCACCAACAAAATCACGGTTCTATAAAGCTGCCTCCTTTCGCAGGTATATCGTGTATTATCAGGATGACAGCCGCTCACTGGGTGTCAATAGGATGCCTCCTCAACAGGGTACCTCCTCACCCTAGTAGGAGGCGTAGGAAGTAGTTAGTAGGAGGAGTAAAAAGTAGTTAGTAGGAGGAGTAAGAAGTAGTTAGTAAGAGGAGTAAGAAGTAGTTAGTAGGAGGAGTAAGAAGTAGTTAGTAAGAGGAGTAAGAAGTAGTTAGGGAGTGTGGGTGAGGGGAGGAGGCAGACTGCTGTGACGCGCACGTGACAGGTAGGTACCCGACTCTCCCAGGGTTAATATCCTGAATTACACGGTGATAACCTACCCTGAAACTGATAACCATTGATGGAGGAAACAAATTCCGTGTGCACATACATCATACATTTATATATGATATATATATAATCGTCTGTTTTGTTACACGTTAGCATTTATTACAAGTAAGGTGGACGATAGGAAGCTGTTACTAAAAATAGAGCAGAACGCACAGCATGGCAATCTCCTCTACAATATTAGAATGAAAGTGAGAAATACAGTCATTGTGTGTGAGTTGTAACAGACACCGTGTGTGTGTGTGTGTGTGTGTGTGTGTGTGTGTGTGTGTGTGTGTGAGGTGTAGCAGTCATTCTGAGTGAATATGTGGCGTGTAACAATATTAGAATGAAAGTGAGAAATACAGTCATTGTGTGTGAGTTGTAACAGACACCGTGTGTGTGTGTGTGTGTGTGTGTGTGTGTGTGTGTGTGTGAGGTGTAGCAGTCATTCTGAGTGAATATGTGGCGTGTAACACGCGCACAGATATTTGAAAGCATCAAACCATTATGTTGGTGGCTTCTTGCTACTAACCCACCTTGTTTTACTTTGAGTCTTCCTGTCTTCTCCCACCCGGTTTTTATCGGGGGGTGGGGGGATAGCAGATGAACGTTATGTGACTTTCCTCAAGTCATCTTGCGGCGGTGATTTTACATCCCATTGTCGTCTCACCTGGAGCAGGTGAATGTTATATTACTTCATTATTTTAAGTGACGTAGTTGAATGTTGTATTACCTGGTCACCTGACCTGAAGGTGATGAGTGCTGTTATCTGATCATCTAGTCTTAAGCAGCCTGCGATGTGCCCTCGTCCGTCACAACTGTTTTCGCCAGTGTTGAAGGTGGTCATTGGTGAACTCACCTACTTTGTTGAGGTTGTCGCTTTCGTTGGACAAACTCAAATAGACTAATTCACACCCACACACACACACACACACACGTGCACGCACACACACATACACTCACACACACACGAGCACACACACACACACACACACACACACACAGTACTGCTGAAGGTAGGAAGCAGAAAAAAAAACTAAGTAACGGGCCACATCAGAAAGAAAGTGTTTTCAATCCACTATCCATGAAAAGCACATTTTAATTATTTGTTAATTACAATTCTGTTTACCTCCGAACTCTACGTGGTTCATGGAACACAAGAGATGCAAACATCACATTTGAATATTGGACCACAGAGTAGAGGACTAACAACCTCCCAGTGAGCGTACTATCGATGATGACGACAAGGATCACAGGTAATAAAATACAGCTGATTACAACAACTACTACTACACAGGGAGGAAAACAGCCGCCAGGTTGTCACTTGGTTCCAAAGTGCACGGCTTCGGGGAGAGAACTCCTCGCAGCGTTTCTGCAAGAGCCCGTGCAGTGCCGCGCGCGCCTGCGCAGTGCGAGGAAAGGCGAGCACAAAGGCAATTTCTTGGTATAATGGGCCCCTACCCACCAGCCTCTCTGCCACTACACGCGGCAAACTCAAAACTTTGAGGGCGTCGCCCTGGCAGCAAGAGGGGAAACGCCCCCCTCGCAATGTCGTCTGCGGGGGGACCACGAGCCAGGGCTGACCCCTCGTCCACTGTCTGTTGGTCCCTCACTCACCTGCACCAGCCTTCAATCTTTTATTTAGCTGCTTGCAATTAGTCCCCTGGAGCACGCGCCCGGGGCAGCCTGCTTGCAGATGAAGGAAGGCAGGAGACTTGTTTGCGGAGAGAAAGATTATGTAGACGCTTGGCTGCGGCCCGTTTGGGCATAAGGAGGGAGGAGGGGGGGAGGGTTGTCAAGAGCCCCAGTGAAAACAACTCATGCACCGTTAAATAATAAATGATGCAAGAGAGGCGAGACACAAAGCCACGCCGGATATCATATTTTATTTTCAACCCCCACCCCCGAAAAATAAAATAAAAAGTGACATTGGCAAAACCCCAGCTGCCTGTTTTGTCAAACTAGTGGAGGCGAGGAGGTGCGGCGGGTATGGGGTGGAAGAAAGAAACTTCAAAACTTTGCGTTGGCGTGTCTGGCCCTCTCTCACTTCTCTCTCTCTCTCTCTCGCTCGCTCTCTCACCTCTTCAGAATTTTTATTGTTTTTTATTTTCTTTATTTCTTTCTTTCTTTCTTCCAAGCACAGCTAACTTTTCCACTACCACCAGGCCCTCTGTAGCCCTTTATCAGACTACAAATCAGGGGGAGTGCTTTATGAGATGAGGCCAGCACAGCATTTTGCGAAGGTAATGTCTATTATAAGAGACCCCAACAGCTGGCATGGTGCAGCCTCCTACAATGTGGGGAGCTTTTCCACTGTAGTATGTGAAATGTTTAACTTTGACGGCTCCTTGTTCCCTGCTAGCGGCGCCGACAGCTGGGCCCCAGAACGGAGAACGGTCCAAACAGATAAATAATCGTTCCTCTCGGTTATTATGACCCTTTTTGGAGAAGCCCACAGGCGAGAGCAGACGAGAGAGAGAGAGAGAAAGAGCTTGCAGCTTGCGTCTGGTTAACAATCATTCTCCACCGACATTTGTCTCCATCCTCCTCCCTCCTCTCCAGTTCCTCCCAAATAAGGAGGGAGCATAGCGTTTAGTTCCTGGGCTTCCAGACACCGTTATATCGCTTCCACCCCTACTCACTTCACCCTGCTCCGTCGTCTACCCACCCGACTTGACACCAACGCACTAACTCCTTCTGTCGCTATCACCACCCTCCTTACACCCTTCTTCTTCGCATACCCGTCCAGCCCCCACTTCATCCTTCTTTGCTGGCTTTCTAAAGCCTTTCTCCCTTAAAGAGACTTTAATTATCATGTAAAGGTAAAATTGTGATGCAAAGCAAGTGTCCCTTTGTCCTGCAACTACAAGATGAATTGGAATCAGGACCATTGGCACACTGGGTCCCTGCCACAAGCACCGTTAGCCAACCCAGCAGACTGTGGCTTTAGCCAAAGGCAGGTGTCGGAAAAGCCCCCACTCCTCCTCCCATCAGTTACCTCCACCCCCTTCTCTCTCTCGTTTTACCTTCATCACCCCACCCCACCCTAGCCCCCACCCAGTGAAAACGCCCCCCTCCCACCCACACTTGGCAGGGGTGGCCCTGCACACGTAACCCACTGCAACGTTTTGACTTTCAGAAATAATCGCCGGACGCCTCAGCAGAACAAGGAGCGAGCACTGCCATGGGCTGTGAGGTTGGTGACGGCCACAACAAGGGTCTGCAACTCCCAGGCCGTCTGCTCTCGGCCCCTCTGTCTGTCTGTCTCTCGCTCGCTCTCACCTCTTTTGTGCTGCTTTCGTGCGTGCACGGGTGTGTGCGTCTGCTCCTTCGTTGTTGTTGTTGTTGTTGTTGTGTGTGTGTGTGTGCTTGTATTGTGTGGGCGTGTATGTGGCTGTGTGTGTGTGTGTGTGTGTGTGTGTGTTGTGAGTGTAGATGCTTATATAGTGTGGGTGTGTATATGTTTGTATATATATATAAATATGAGGGGACATAGTGTGTGGGAGTGTAGGTGTGTTTGTGTGTGTGTTTATATATTGTGGGTGTGTATATGTTTGTGTGTGTATGTATATACATGAGGGGACATATTGTGGTCGTGTATGTGTTTGTGTAGATATACTTCTATGGGGGGACATAGTGTGTGGGAGTGTATGTGTGTTTGTGTGTGTCTTGTATTTATATTGAGTGGGCGTGTATGTGTATTTGTGTATATATATATATGTATGAGCTGACATACTGAGTGGGCGTGTATGTGTGTGTTTGTATATATATATATATATGTATTGGGGGTGGGAACATACTGAGTGGGCGTGTATGTGTGTGTTTGTATATATATATATATATATCTATTGGGGGTGGGAACATACTGAGTGGGCGTGTATGTGTGTGTTTGTATATATATATATGTATTGGGGGTGGGAACATACTGAGTGGGCGTGTATGTGTGTGTTTGTATATATATATATCTATTGGGGGTGGGAACATACTGAGTGGGCGTGTATGTGTGTGTTTGTATATATATATATCTATTGGGGGTGGGAACATACTGAGTGGGCGTGTTTGTGTGTGTTTGTATATATATATATCTATTGGGGGTGGGAACATACTGAGTGGGCGTGTATGTGTGTGTTTGTATATATATATATATATCTATTGGGGGTGGGAACATACTGAGTGGGCGTGTTTGTGTGTGTTTGTATATATATATATATCTATTGGGGGTGGGAACATACTGAGTGGGCGTGTATGTGTATGTATGTCTATATGTGTGAGGGAGAAGATCAGCCGCCCATAGTCGAGTTAAAACTAATCTCTGTCTGAATCTCTCACTAACTCACTATCTCACTGACTTTCTGCCTCACTAACTCACTCGCTCACTCAACCCTGTATATGTACTAAGCTTCTATTTCTCAGAAAAATGAAAATCCTGAAGTAAGAAATGTTCTCTATGTGAATACTTCAACACATCGTATTATTTGTAGACTCATGTATGTGGGTGAGTATATCAGCACATTATATTATCTATAGGCTCATATGTATGATTACATCAACACTTCGTATTATCGACAGACTCATGTATGTGAGTAAGTATATAAACACATCGTATTATGTACAGACTCATGTATGTGAGTAAGTATATGAACACATCGTATTATGTACAGACTCATGTATGTGAGTGAGTATATCAACACATCGTATTATGTACAGACTGTGTGGACTGTGGACCCAATAGATATATATATATTGTGGACTGTGTTAGGAGTAATGCTCAAGGAAGTAATACTCAGTACAGCAAATAACTATGATACCTGACATTCCTCCCTCCCTAACATAAAAATGGAGCATTTTTTTTCTTCTTAAAGCCTATACAATAACATGTCATCACAGAAATAATCAAAGTCTCTCTTCAGTTAGATGCAGTTTCCATAGTCACATAGGTAGAGATGGTCTCAAGTAAGGAGACCCATCTTTTCTTGTGTACTCTCATAATTTTCATCCTTTTGTTTTTGCTTTCCAGTTCAAAGTTCAGCAGTAGGTATTGTAATTCTTTGAAAAGTGTTACATTGGAGTCTTCTACAAATGACTTTTTTTCTCGGCTGTTCCCAGCCCTGTTATGAGTTCTGTGAAACTCTTCTGATGAATTTCCTGATCTTTCTGCTGAGGTTCTCTGTAAACCTTCAGACTGATTCTTATATCTCAATTCCAGTTCATGAATCTTTTCTTCAAAATGACCAATGGTTGACTTCTGTTGTTGGCACAGTACATCCAGTCTGTCTCTTTCCTTTTGGTAAACATCCATCTCAGCCTTGAGTTGAGCAATTTCTCTGTCCTTATCACTGATCTCTACCTGCAGTCTACACTCATAAACTTCTGTATTTTCTTTAGATTTCTGTAAATTCTGTTGTAGAACTCTGATATCATTACTGAGGTCACTGATTTTGTGTTTCAGTTCATCATGAACCTCTGTCTGTTGTTTTATGAAGTGTTCATCAGGTGCAGTCTCCCTCTGCGTGTTGTCAAGTGCGACTTGTGTTGGTGACCTCGTGGCTCTGAGCGCCTGAGACCGAGTAGCGACAAGAGCAGACGGCAAGTTTTTATCGAAAGTATCTCGTACTCCAGGCACGTTTCCGATGATTAGTTCTGTCACTGGTTTTCGATCACACAACACTGAAGGAATCCTTTGTAAAAAGGAGTGTCAACGAAAACACGTGCTAACGGAAAAGTTTCGATATTTCCTCCAAAAGTTACGCATGACTGAGTGTGGCCTGAATAATCCTTGGTGTGGACCAGGTCTGCACGGATGACAGAAGTTGTGGCTCCGGTGTCTCGTAGAACTTGTATAGATATTCCTTTCACCTTCCCCGGGTAAAGCGCTAATCTTCCCAGTTCTTCCTGGGTAGATGAAGAGCACGATATGCCCGTATTCGCAGGAGCTGGTCTGTCTGCTAGCGGAGACAGGTGGAGGTGAGCATACATTGTTTGCACAAAACTTTGCGATGTGTGGGTATCCCTGGCACTCGTAACACTGGATTTGTCTCCTGTGTGGCAATGGTCCCGACGGACCGACTGTCCGTGCCCGCCGTGAAGATGGAGGGAATGTAGATGGCGATCGTAAAGGTTGAGGCTGTCGGGTCGACGTTGGAATGTGGACACGTCCTGTTGGTCGAGTGCTTGGTGGTCTGTCGAGGAGTTGGTTTTTGCCATCACGACGACCAGTCTGTCGTTGATCGGTGACTGTGTAGGAGTTGCCCCGAGGGATGACATGTCCTATGTTGGTGTATGTAGGATTTTCTGTTCGCCGGGCCATGGATTTGTTGGGATGTGCTTGTCGATAGTGTTCTGCGCAGTCCATCAGTTCCTTCACATTGGTTAGTTCACGTTCACGTATGAAAACGGCCAGGTCTCTTGATACACTGTAAAATTTGTTACCGCAGAAACAAATCGTGCAGTCCGGTATAATCCATGGGAATTTTGGACAAGTCGATCCATTTACCAAGAAGACTGGTGATTATTGTCTGGACACAATGCATTGTTTCCTGTGGTTGAGGTCTGGCGGCTCGGAACTTTTCTCGGTATCCGTCAGTCGTACACTGGAACTTCATCAACAGTTGCCGTCTCAGGTGATCATATTCTACCATGTCTTGAGTACATAAGGCATGATAGAGCTGTAAGGCTCCTCCTTGTAATGACGTGGATAAATGTAGGGGCCAAAGTTCACCTGGCCATTTCAAGGCTCTGGCATGGGCCTCAAAATGAAAAAGAAACGAATGTCATCCACATCCTCTTTGAATATCGGGAGTTTTGGAGTTGGTCCTCTAGCATGCACATCACTATTACTCCTCGACGAATTAGAATTTCCGTCTCGCTCAAGTTGGAGTTTTTCAAGTTCGAATTCTCTCTCTGCTTCTGTTTCTAATCTCTCTCTCTCTCTCTCAGCTTTTTCTTAACGTTCTCTGGCTAGTCTCTCAGCTTCTTTTCTTTCTAATCTTTCCACTTCTTTCTCTTTTGCTAATTTCTCTACGTATCTATCTCTGTAATACATATCTACTCAGAGCGTCTCCTTCTAACCCTATCATCTCTCCTTCTCGTTTACATGCGGCTACATCAAAGACCAACTGGGGGTCCATCTTAACCTTGAAATACAAAAGAATTCCCTAAAACTCACTACTTGCACAAGAACTAGATGGTATGCAATCCGCAACCACAACACTAATCAGTCAGATCACAACGTCGTCTCTCTAATCAATTCTAATCTAATATCTAAGCTACAGCACTAATCCCTAACTCTACATATATATATATATATATAAAATGGACAACTTCCTCATGACACAGACAGACCCACAACAGACAAGTCACGTCGGGGTCACCAAATTGTCACGACCACCGTGCAGTGTATCAGTCACTCAATCCTCTCAACACATACACGGAGCCTGACAAACACGTGTTCTTTCACACAAATTAAAATAAAAGAGTGATTTTTCTAACGAATCTCTCTGCTTTATTAAGTATGAATAAAAGACGAGAACAAGGAAAATACACAAATGAAAAGTCCGTTATTAACCGATTCGTACACCTAGATTATTTTAAAATAACAAAATTCCTACCATTGGAGTCTTTCCTGGTCTGTTAGTCTGTATGTCTAAAAGAATGCCTAAAGCCCTACTCATTAAATTCACTCTACTAATTTCTACTCATTAAATTCACTCTACTAATTTCTACTCATTAAATTCACTCTACTAATTCCTACTGGCCCTACTCCACTCATTCTTCTTCCTAATCCCTACCCTACGCTCTGTTTCTCTTCCTCCTAACTGACTACCCCCCCCCCGCTCGCGCTCTCTCTCTCACGTCATTTCCTTCATTTTTACATCACTCACACACGTCTTCCGAACAACTGACGTCATTCACGCTCTTTCGTTCTTCCACACTAGTCCTTATAAAATTTAAGCTTAATCAAACAATACAGCAAATAACTAGGATACCTGACATGTACGTGTGTGAGTATATCAACACATCGTATTATGTACAGACTCATGTATGTGAGTGAGTATATCAACACATCGTATTATGTACAGACTCATGTATGTGAGTGAGTATATCAACACATCGTATTATGTACAGACTCATGTATGTGAGTGAGTATATCAACACATCGTATTATCTAGACACTCATGTATGTGAGTAAGTATATCAACACATCGTATTATGTACAGACTCATGTATGTGAGTAAGTATATCAACACATCGTATTATCTAGAGTCTCTGTGGCCAAACAGACGGAGAAGAGATGACAACATTGAGACTAGTGCCCAACACTGTCACCCTGTGTAACTCACAGCCAGCACCTCATAAATGTCTTCTACACGAGTGTTGACCGCAGTCTGTGAGTTTTATTACATCTTACAAGAGAATGTTGGGTGGGGGCAGCACCAGGTTGAGAGACAGGTGTCAGCACCGTGCACGACCCTCTCACCTACATCGTCAGGTCCCTCAGCGACCGGCACCGGCGGGGCAGCTCCCCTGGCAGAGGAGCTTATCTGGTGATCAACTAATACCAGTCAAGGGCTGATGATGACGACGACGATGATGATTTGCGACATGGAGAGAAGGAATAAGCAAACCACGGTCTGACACAGGTTGCAGTTCTGACAAGTGTGGAAAGTTGGTAACTAAGTGCACACAGCACGAGGGTCAGATGTCAAGACCTCTGGAATCCTTCCCCAAGTTTTAAAAGCTCAGTACATCCCCCATCAACCCTCATCTGCTGCACGTGATACCTGGCACCACAACTAATATTAATGTGAATGTGCGATGACACACAAAGATGCAATATGGCGCATTTTGCGAGAAACAAGAGGCTTTGGCTGGGTGAATAACAATGAGAGAAAAACCAATTAACTCCTAATTATGAACCCGACAGAAGCAGAACTAGTAGATGTCGAGAAGGCGTTTAAGACGAGAAAAACAAAAAGAAAAAGAAAAAAAAAGTGGGTAGGAGCGGAGGTAAGAGCGATGGGGGTAGACAGATTTGCTTCTCCACGGAGAGAAGAATTTTTTCTGTCGTCTGCCAAACAGTTGCATTTGCCATTGATGCTGTGTGGTGGGTTTGAGAAATCTTTGTGGAGGGCCCTAACAAGGCATTGTGAGCACGGTGATCAGCCAGCCCTGGCGCTCTTGATGAATTATACAGGTTTTGTCTACGCCGACCCTCCGACTCGCTTAACTGCACCTCCACCTCCAGCCCTCCGCTCTTTTCAGCGCCCATCCCCCCAACACTCGCAGACAGACAGACAGCGGGCCTCCGACTAACAGTTGCTTTACAGGAGGGAGGGGCAGGAGGGGGAGTGCACTGGGGAGGGGGGTACGTATCTTTGTCACCTCACCCTTCCTCCACGTGCGTTCATGGAAAATGATATTTTTTCCGATTTTTCTTTGTGCGTTAAAGAGACCATAATCCTTCCCCCATCCACTCCACAAACACGATTGAATACATGTTTATGTCCACGATTATGGGAAGTTTGTGCAGCAAGGAGCTACGATTCCGTATTGGCGGCATAGCCAGATAGTTTGCATTAATTATCGGAGGTTGCGCCATGAAACAAGTTCTCTACCTCCCCTCCTCTCTCTCACACACACACACACACAAACATCACAGCCAGCCATAATGACACATGTTTGTTTGGGACTTTGCTTTTTTTGCCCATGGCATTGAAATTTTAATTTGAAAACTTTTTGGGAGACAGCAGACAACTAAGTTTCTTTTGTCTTGAACTGATTTGAAAGATTGATGGCTTTCTCCTGCCCTCACCGCCCTAACCCCGATATTCACATCTTTTTCTACAATTTCTGTTACTGCAGACAGACAGACAGACAGACAAAATATGAGGGACGACTTTGATGGTCAGACAAGAATGCAGGAGTCTCTATGAGGTCACGTGATGGTCAGACAAGAGATGAAAGAGAGAGTGGGAGCTTCGTTGGGAGACTGTTTTGTTTATATTTGTGTCGTTGGTCGGGAAGGCAACATGTCGGCCATGATGCTGTCGCCGAGTCCTCTTGTGTTAGCAGCCCGCTGGGGACGCTAGCAGGTCAGCCCCACCCCTCCACCATAGTGTGGCACGTGCGGTGCCCGGCCTCAGATACCCATCGACAACTCTGGTTTCTGGCAGATGTCGTGAGTGGGTGGCGCAGGTGCAAGCCATGTCTCAACAGGTATTCTCGATAACGACAACAACAACAACAACAACAAAAATACCTCCGAAGGCTTTTGCCGAAGTCAAAGCTGATTGGAATGGCTGGGGGGGGGGATTGCAGTGGCTAACGTGCCTGTGACCATGCCAGTAACAATCGAGTGTCCTAGGTTCCAATCTCTGCTGCAACTTTCCTCTTGTTGGATGTGACACCCGTGGACAGCACTGACCGTCGGTGGTTTTCTCCGAGTACTCCAGTTTCCTCCACCTGTGTGTGTGTGTGTGTGCTTGCTCATGAAAGCTCATTTGATGACTGACCTAAACAGGTGTGTGTTTGTGCGCCTGTCTGTATGTAAAGTACTTTCAGTTCTGTGGTGCTGGGGAAAGGCGATATCTCTAAATATAGAATTAAATGTCTGTACACAGGGAGTCACCCTCGCCACTCAGCCCACTGACCGCCTGGCCTGGTTAACTGATCACGTGACATACCGTCTACAGCAGCCACATAAGCTGTCGTGCCTGGCTATGGACTAGATGATAAAAGTAGTCTAGACTGGCTATGGACTAGGTGATGGCTATCCAAATAGTCTAGACTGGCACTGAACTAGGTGATGGCTATCCAAATAGTCTAGACTGGCCATGGACTAGGTGATGGCTATCCAAATAGTCTAGCTGTGCTGTAGGGCTGCTCAAGAAAGATGGAGGTGTGTGGACATTGTCATGACACAATGTGTCGGTCACTTACACATTCGCATCACTTTACTGCCAATAAATGATGCGGCAAGAACGGTCACATCTCTATGTGATGCAACACACACACACACACACACACACACACACACACACACACACACACACACACACACACACACACACACAAGCTCCGACATGCGCGTGCTGTCTTGAGTGAGTTGCATGCAGTCTTCATGAAGAAGAAACCAGTGGGATGTCTAAACATCAAGTTTACTTAGCGCCGCCATTGATATGATGCAGGATGCTGGTGACTCATTGAACAATTATGAAAACAGTAATCGTTTGTTCACACAACATAATAGCCTGTGACCTGCATGGTCCTGCACTCATGGTAATGAAACGAAAACATTTTCCGTCACACTTCGTCTGATCTGGAGAGACACGTGTAGAGCATGTGTCGCCCGTGTGGTCCACTTGAGACAGTATTAGAATTATTGCAGCACATGTAATACACGTGTTATGTTGACAGTGTTGATACAAGTTTATATTGACAATGTTGATATGTGTTTATATTGACAATGTTGATACGTGTTTATATTGACAGTGTTGATACGTGTTTATATTGACAGTGTTGATGCAAGTTTATATTGACAGTGTTGATACATGTTTATATTGACAGTGTTGATAATGTTTATATTACAGTGTTGATATATGTTTATATTGACAGACTGATACATGTTTATATTGACAGTGTTGATATATGTTTATATTACAGTGTAGATATATGTTTATATTGACAGTGTTGATATATGTTTATATTCACAGTGTTGATATATGTTTATATTGACAGTGTTGATACATGTTTATATTGACAGTGTTGATATATGTTTATATTACAGTGTTGATATATGTTTATATTGACAGTGTTGATATATGTTTATATTCACAGTGTTGATACATGTTTATATTGACAGTGTTGATATATGTTTATATTGACAGTGTTGATACATGTTTATATTCACAGTGTTGATATATGTTTATATTACAGTGTTGATACATGTTTATATTACAGTGTTGATACATGTTTATATTGACAGTGTTGATACATGTTTATATTCACAGTGTTGATATATGTTTATATTGACAGTGTTGATACATGTTTATATTGGAAGTGTTGATACGTGTTAATCTTGACAGACTGATATATGTTACTGTTGACAGTGTTGATGTGTGTTTGTGTTGACAGTGTTGATAGACTTATATGTTTACAAGATTGATATATATTTATGTTTACAGTGTGAAGTATAAAGGCCAGACATGATGCTTTCGTTGTAATGGAAGGTCACAAAAAGTCACATGACAGTTGTCGACTTTGTTGTTTTTATTTCACTGTCAGTAACATAAAGTTTCAGTCAGAGTTTAGGTTGTGTATCTCCGTTGAGGATTAATAAACTTGTCTTGTCTTGTGTCGGGTCGTACGTGTGTCACGTGTCACTACCAGCAGGAGGAGGCGCCTTTCTTACATGTAAACACATGTTTATTCACCTCAAACACACGTTGTTCAAGTACATAGACTCATCTCTTACGAGTGAGAAAATATTTATCTGGTGTAAACGTCCGCTTCTCATCTGTTGCGAGTAAACAAACATTTACCTGGTGTCGACAGCCGCTTATTATTACTTGTAGACACACCTACACCCATTGTTGTAAACAGTTTTTTGAATATAAACACATACTTATCTGGTATAAGTACACACTTATCACTTGTAAATTTGTAAATGTCGTCAAGTGACAGGTAAGCAGGTTTTCCCTTTGCAATCACCAAGACAGTGAGGATTGGTGGCCCTGGGTTCAGATCTCGTCTCGGGTACGCTGTTCTTTCTCTCGTGTGGCATTTGTTTACAGGGTCGGCTGCTTTGCCAGGATATAGTTTCTGTGCAACCACGGGATGTTCGTTGTCTGGGCAGCTTTTTCATTCTTTTGTTTCTTTACAACTTCTCGTAATGCAGCAAACCAGTACTTACAAATACAAAAAAAAAATAAAATAAAAGAATTAGTTGAAAATTGTTAGTGTTTCGTTTCTGTGCGCTAAATACCTTTCTGCCAGCAAGTAATGAGCTGTCCATGGTGAGGTAACAAGCCAGTCATTACTACTACATGTATAGCTACATGTAAGCCATTTGATGACGAGTGTAGACACTAGTATCATAAATATTCTCAACTGTCAGCGCCTCTGAATATTCTCACCTCTCGGTACCGTGAGTATACTCAAGAAGGTTACCAACACTTTTCTAAACCATTCTTTACCCTGTTACATTTGGTTTGGGTGTAAATATCTGTGCGTGCGTCTGTACGTGTGTGTGTGTGTGTGTGTGTGTGTGTGTGTGTGTGTGAGTGTGTGTGTGTGTGTGTGTGTGTGTGTGTGTAATAGGTTAGGGGTAGGTCTTGTATTGTTTCGTGTGTGAATGGTGTCTTGTGTTTGACGTCTTGTGTGCGTCATTTGTTTGTCGTCATTTTAGGAAAAGAATGACGTAAAAAGAAGAAAGACGACGGTTCCATGGCCAGATAGGAAAGAGAGAGCAGCGAGTTCTTCATCTTCCATAAATCAACTAGAAATCTCTTCACCTTCATCCCCACCTACGGGGGCTCGTCGAGCGTGGTGTGTGTGTGTAATATGCGTCGTGCGTATGCAAGGTAAGTGTATGTGCGTACGTCCTATTACAGTGTGTGTGTGTGTGTGTGTGTGTGTGTGTGTGTGTTTGGGGGGGGGGTTGATATTCATCCCCAACTCCTTGACTAGTTTCTGACCGTCTTACATTGATAGCATAAAGACATTTCCAAACAATCCTAAAACATTCATGAGGTCCGATCATGTTGACTGATCAATACATTGTTGACACATCGCCATGTCAAGTAGGATGGCGGATCAACAGAGATTTCCACTGTGTCTTCAACAGACGACAAAACTGAGGGGAAATGAAACTTCCAAATAAAATGATTTATTCTTTGCAACCACTTTTGTGTTGGGAGTCGTCTCCAGGATGGGGAGAACAATGTCAAGTGCCCGGCATTATGAGGTCATTTAACAGCCGTTAGTGTCCCGGCCTCCCTTGTAACGTCAACTGTCGTCGGACCCGATGATAGAGGAAAAACGCGGGCGATAGTTCTTTGAAAGACAAACAATGGCCGTCAAGGGCCGAGGGCTCGATGCTCGGATTCTTTTTCCTCTCCTTCACGCTTGCGTAGCTCTCGTCAAGAAACATTGGAAAACAATGACCGGCATTTGCACAGCCAGCAAGCGGTCACTGCCCTGTCGTCTGCATCCAAGTTGGAAGATGGATACGTGAGGGTGTGTTTAGTGGGGGGGGGGGTGGTGTCTGTGGCGACTCCACCGGCTCTTACACATCAGTGAGCAAAATGCTTGTCTTCAGCGAGGATCAGCAACTGTGCAGGGAAGGGGGGAGGGGAGTGCTAAAGGAACAAAAAACGATTTCTATACGAGCGCCTTTGACACCTGATCGACAATGTCGGTCATAGAGACAAGAATATTTTTAAACACGATAACAGCTACACGGAAAATAAATGATAAATTTTTGTTTTTTTTTAATGAACGGTCCGATCATTTGCTCACATTACTTTCATCTGTTTGATAGATTTTCTTTTGGAGGTGACATTTGTTTGTCTCACACATTTCAGTTGTTCAAAATATCGTTTTCACTTTTGACTGAACAAACAAACAAACCAATAAATGAACTAACAAACAAACCAATGAACAAAAAAACCAACGAACGAACGAACGAACGAATGAACCAACCAACCAACCAACCAACCAACCAACCAACCAACCAACCAACCAACCAACCAACCAACCAACCAACCAACCAACCAACCAACCAACCAAGGATGCTTTCGTGATATAAATTGCAGCTGTAGTATTTAAACAGACACAAATGTTTGAGCTCGTTAACTCTGCCTGATACGCTTGATAAAAAATCCAATCGTATCACACGAGTATCAGGAAGCTGATACAGTAGTAGCCTTATCTGCTGGAGACAGGCTGAGTGGCGCAGTGGAGGAAGCTGTGACATTTGAAATTCGTCTGCGATTGCCAGGGAAAGTATAAGTAAAGTTTGTGAGGCAGTTTAGGGCGGCCTGTCGTCAGTTATAACAGCAATTAACTACATAATAAACTACATAATAAACTACATAATGAGCTCACCAGGCACTGGGCATGGAAATCAGCCAGCAGTTAATGGAAGAGGGACAGAGAAGATTTTCTGAATGCAGGTGGGCCTTAAACTTTGTCATAAACTAGAAATCTGGTGCAGATTATAGGGTGGAAAGTATCTTGCGATCTCCCTCACGTCCCTACAGCACACACACACACACACACACACACACACACACACACACACACACTCACTCACACACACTCACTCACTCACTCACTCACTCACTCACTCACTCACTCACTCCGAGAAGAGTGAGAGAGAGACAGGGAGAGACAACCGAGGGGCCAGTGAAGTCTGGGATCACTGTGTTCAAGTTTACCCTGTCCCCCACCTCACACCACCCGGAAATCATTTGCTGCCCACTACGACCGGCAAACATTGTTTACTGAAGAATAAAAAGCTGTTACTGTACTGGTGTGGTATTGTACAGCAGCGGGGGTGGGGTGGGTGTATTACTGTACGGAAAAGTTGAGATCCGAACGCTGTGCGGCTGAGTTCTTTGCGTCCCTGACCGCCGCCACGTGTCAGCGCGTGCAGGTCAAGGCGAGGCGTGGAGGGTCACCCGCCTCTTGACCTCTTACTTCCGCCTGAAGACGCGCAGTGTGTGGCGCCAACTGGTCAGCGTGCACCACGTGCAGGTCAAGCGACAGACGGCCACAGGTCTGGTGGTCCCTCTCCCTGACGATGTCCAAGTCCATGTCAAGAACTCACCCCATGCTTGAGGCTGACGCGGGGCGTAGTTTGTGACCGGGTGTCCAGCCTGTGTGCCACACGACTTCTCGCACACCCAGATGTTCATTTAAGGGTAGGTGGCATGTTGTGGGGGGGGGGACTGACAAGGGGTAGTAGGGAGGGGCAGACGCTGAACACGTGACAAGTTATGTCATCGTTTACCATGTAACACGCACGTAGTTGGTAGCAGTCAGCATACATTCTATGTTATATACCCAGTGTAGTCTTCAACAGTCACGTGACCTGCACAAAGTCGTCCTCTTCAAGGCGCGAGAAGAGGAGACAAAAGTTTTCACATCATCCGTCAACCTCGTGATTACAAGAGTGTCGCAAAAAAACGTTTGTTGCAAAAGCATCTTTCTTGCAATGCAGCTTGAACATCCTCTTCCACAACATCGAAAATATTCAACATTTAAAAGAGAACTTCATTGTCCTCCTAGTTTTTTTTTTTTTTTGACTCCTCACACCCCACTAAGGAAAATTGTCCCCCTTCCCTTTTGAACCAATCAGCGGCTCCAACAGCCATCCTTGTGTGTTGGTCACCGAAGGGGGTGAAACCTTTTCTCAGCAGCAAGAGTTCACTGCTCCTTGTGTTAGTAGTGCACTAGTCTTGTGCCCTCCACACAAATCTGTACTTGTTCAATATATGCTGGGGGGGGGAACTCTGATTGATTGGTGCTGGGAATAATTTTGTTTGATGCTGCTGGGAATATTTTAACACTGGACAGGTGTCGTGAGCGTAGGAGTGATAAATGGTAGGATGGTAGGAGTGATAGATGGTAGGATGGTAGGAGTGATAAATGGTAGGATGGTAGGAGTGATAGATGGTAGGAGTGATGGATGGTGGATTTGCTAAATTCAATTATCTACTCCACACCAAACGTCAATGCAGTATTAGATTATTTACATCGGTAAGCAGCTCCAAGAAACATGGGTAAGCAGTGCTGACAAACATGGGTAAACAATACCAACAAACATTGGTAAATAATTAATATGGACAGACATTGGTAAGCAACACCGACAAACATTGGTAAATAATATGGACAGACATTGGTAAGCAATACCGACAAACATTGGTAAATAATATGGACAGACATTGGTAAGCAATACCGACAAACATTGGTAAATAATATGGACAGACATTGGTAAGCAATACCGACAAACATTGGTAAATAATATGGACAGACATTGGTAAGCAATACCGACAAACATTGGTAAATAATATGGACAGACATTGGTAAGCAATACCGACAAACGTTGATGAACAAGACAGTTCCTGACTAGACCTGCACTGGCAACCTCCTTAGCAGTTGTTTACATGTGTTTATATACTTTGATTTATTTGATCACATATTGTGTTTTAAACAGTTTTTTAAGGGCTAGAGGAAGGAAAGAACAAGTGAGTGACACAGAAAATTAGTTTTAATACATTAGCTGCTTTAAACAGACCAGTGAATGTGTGGGGGGGATGAGTGTAAGAGATATACAGGTGTATATACACATATTCTAAATATCTCAATACCCCTTAGAGGGTGAACAAAGAAAGAATTTTGAATTTTGAAAAAGAAGATAAATCTCAAGACGAATTGCTTCAAAGTATAGGAGTTAATAACATAAAAAACCTCCGATTCAGACTATTTTCATCACTGTTTTGTCTGCTCTCTCTCTAACACACTCACTCTCTCTCTCTCTCTCACACACACACACACACACACACACACACACATACGCGCAGGTCTTGTCCTTAGTCGCCTTTCCTTGCCTCAGTGACGACACAGTGGTTATCTTGATGAGATGATAACAAGTTTTTGTTATTTCTTACGATTGCTGATCCGTCTTGACTGTTATTCTCGTACTGACTTGGCTCCTGGTGTGACTAAGTGCACTGTCCACATGTATAGCGGAGTCCTAACAGTTGTTCCCCTTCACCATTGGTGATGGAGGTCTCTCCCCCCCCCTACCTGCTCCTGAGTCAATATACAGGTGTTGCCTGGGGCCTTCCTTCTTAAACTTCACTCAGTAGATGTTACATGCAGGTCCTGTACAACCCAACATGAGTAACATTAATTTCTGAATTACAATGTTGAGTAACATTAATTTCTGAATTACAATGTCCTGCAGCAACTTTCCAAACCAACTTTAACTGTCATTCTCATGTCAGTATATCAGTAGGATAACATCTCTTCTTCAATACAATCAGTATCTGTGAGCCTAACGATTGTACAACTGCTATTAATAGACGTCTGGTAACTATAAATAGCTTTTGTCAATGACCTCCCTGAAGTGAAAACTCTTGACAATATATTGAAAAGAATATATATATATAGCGGGAGACGCTCCGACGGTACCCAGATTAGCCCCTAAGATACCCACACCCAAAATATATGGAGACCGCTCGACCTCTCGCACCCGGAAAACGCACCTCCGCTACAGAATAAAAAGGACTAAGGGATGGTGGAGGGTGTAGTTAAGGGATGAAGTCCCTTACGGCCAGGCTCATGAACAGGTGTTACACTCCAAGAGAAGGGCGTGTGCCCCGGTACGAGATGCGACCCAAGGCCTCGCAATCATCGTCGTACTGGTGATGAGCGAGGGTTTTACGACAGTTCAAACCCACCGTCCCGGGGACTTAGTGCACAGCCATGAGATTATCACAACAATCGTCGGCGAACGGGTTGCAATGACGGACCTGACGAGGTCTTCGGGGGGTACGCGTACCGACCACCCGAGTCTGTCGGCAAAAGATGTGAGATGTGACGAGGTGGGAAGCAAATCCTTTAATAAAGGAGGCGACGAGACGGAGAGAATCCTCTCAAGACGACTAAACGACCTGAGGGTCAAGTCGCACTCGCTCCTCCCTCGCGCACGGGCAGGCCGCGGAACGAAAGACGGATCAAGGGTGAGGAAGGGAAGGTGGGGGGCAGAGATTGCTTCGGCGCTGGGACATCCGGGCACCGCCCCCTCCTTGTCTTTTGTCCAACACACCAGACTGATGCTGCCGAGGTGGTCTATGAGGTGATTGAAGATCTGCAACTCGTGCATTTCAAATGTGAGTGACTGAGGGTGAGTGTGAGTGGCCAGTCAAAGCTATTCACTCATGTGTGACCGCCAGCCACACTCTCCGCACGTGACATCCTCACATTAATTAAAGACAAGCACTTGTGTAATAAACGTTTATCGCGCGTATAGTTTCTTATAGTTTATCAGTCGTATACGCCCGCTTATCACACGAAAACAGGTTCATCCCGCGTATACAGATGTTTACCACTCATTTCACTCCCTGTTTACTCCCTGTTTATTCCCTGTTTATTCCCTGTTTATCGTGTGGAGAGGTTCATCTGTGTGTACAATGTCACGTGGTATCAGAAGACCGTCACTTTCCTCTTTGTGTCAGTCCACGTCCGGCCGTTGTTGTTTCTGTCAGTCGGCTACAAACTTGGTGATGGTGCGTGGGTGTGGGATGGTGGTGGTGGTGGTGGTGTGTGGGAAGTGCCATCTTTCCTCGAACAGTGTTTTTTTTTAATTTTTTTAAACACAAAAAACGAAGACGAAATTTGATCGAATTTTAATTGAGACGGATTATTGCTATTACACTTTGTCCTACAAATGCGGTCTTCGTTGGCCTAATCACACAGCTAAACATGCACACACACACACACACACACACACACACACACACACACACACACACACACACACACACACACATACATTTTCTCTCTTTGGAAGTAGCTTGAGTAGATGACATAATGTAACTCCCTGGGGTCTAATGGAGTAGTCAGTGAGACAGTCTTCAATGTGGTGAGACTGTAGCTGTAGTCACAATGTAGCCAAGACTGCTTCAGTCTCATCAGTTGGCCAGTTGCTGTACCTAAGTATCACACTGTATCACACTGTACCCAAGACTGCTTCAGTCTCATTAGTTGGCCAGTTGCTGTACCTAAGTATCACACTGTATCACTGTATCACACTGTATCACACAGTATCACACTGTACCCAAGACTGCTTCAGTCTCATTAGTTGCTCAGTTGCTGTAGCTCAGTATCACACTGTATCACACTGTACCCAAGACTGCTTCAGTCTCATTAGTTGGGCAGTTGCTGTAGCTCAGTATCACACTATATCACACAGTATCACACTGTATCACACAGTACCCAAGACTGCTTCAGTCTCATTAGTTGGGCAGTTGCTGTACCTCAGTATCACACTATATCACACTGTATCACACAGTACCCAAGACTGCTTCAGTCTCATTAGTTGGGCAGTTGCTGTACCTCAGTATCACACTATATCACACAGTATCACACTGTATCACACAGTACCCAAGACTGCTTCAGTCTCATTAGTTGGCCAGTTGCTGTACCTCAGGATCACACTGACTCAGTTGACAGCCATCACCAGGTCGCCAGGTCGGTTGGCAGTGAAGCGTGAAGTCCAAGCTCCAGGTGTCATTGTATCCACCCCAACTAAACCTCATGTTTACCTGTATTTCCTATGCGCTCGCTTTCACTATCCGTGTAGACAATTTTTGTTTGGCTCTAGTTTGATTATCCATTAAATATTTTTTTATTTTGCACTAGCTACTCATTTTCGTGATAATAAACTCCAGAAAAATGTCGCTGCGGTTTAATTTTCTATGATCGTGATTTACCTTTCGTCAGATAGTTCAACACCTGAATCAAGCTGAAGCATTGATAATTGCGGGTGTCTGGAGTATGCTCGGTTGTAGCCGCTGTCTGTTACTCAAGAGCAGTGTGGCAGCAGCTGGAGTAGCTACTCAGGTGGTAGGTGGTTAATGTCCTTGGGGGGGGGGTAGCCGGGTAGGGAGGGTGTGCCAGGGGCGCGTTCCTTCAATGCTGACTGTTACATGCGAACATGTAATTGATGAACAGATTTTTGTATACTCACACGCACGCACGTGCACGCACACACACACACACACTGCGCGCGCACACACACACACACACAGAGAGAAAGAGAGAAGTGGTGCTGCAACGAAATAATTTCTAAAGCGACTCATTAGAGCTCGTTTCCGCAAGTAGTATATATATATGCTTTGTTACATGTAAATAATGTTTCCTTTTATCAGTCCAGAGAAAGTGTTTCATATATATATATATATTGACATGTACACTGAATATTCTAAATGTATCAAATAGTCTTAAAAAGAAACTGTCCAAAACATTGTGAAGCTGCGAGTAAAAATCATTGTATTACAAGCTGTTGCTGAATTATTGCGAGACCCGAGTGTTGTTGTATCCTAGCAACGCATGGAAACCACGTTTCACTGGCCAATGCGTTCGTTTACCACAAACAGAACATTTGTTTACAATATACAGGAGGAGACTAGTTTAGGACAACAACAATACTTGTATGATATACAGACTAATTTCCTCACGATGTGTGTAGGTGTGGCACTGAGGATAAGGCATGGTCTACATTATTTTGGATTATTTGTTTGAGATGTTTTCCGGGGCCTCGGACTGTCTTATCTCGGCTGCTT
Source organism: Marisa cornuarietis (assembly GCA_004794655.1). Taxonomy (NCBI): domain Eukaryota; kingdom Metazoa; phylum Mollusca; class Gastropoda; order Architaenioglossa; family Ampullariidae; genus Marisa; species Marisa cornuarietis. Next base: position 813,818 of record SMMW01000613.1, read on the forward strand.
TTAAAAAATTGTCTTGTAAACATTTTGCAAACATTTTATATCTCAATTTTCGCGGACAATTGCGTCTTTTCATGAACTACAGAACCCATGACGAAGACTCACCCACAGGAAATCGATTTCATTCTCTTTCTCACTCTTTCCTCCCCCCCCCATCTGCTTTCCTCCCTCTCCTCCGTCTGCGTGCATGCGTGTGCGCGCGTACATATCTGTATGTGTGATATTTCAAGTTATTTATGGTTAAATATTATTTAACAAAAGAGATGAAAGAACAGTTTTGACTCCTGTTGATTGAGGCACTGATAGGATGCTATTTACTCAGATAAAATATGTGTACTTTGTCTGATCGCGATCAGCGCCATGGAGACGAGAAAACAAAAAGCCGAACAAACGAAGTGAGGGTGTTTTTGTTTTCATTGATCTTTAGTTGAGATGATGTATGAGCCGCCTGTCAGTTTATACCTGACGAGAACATCAAGTTGTTGAGAAACTCTAGGCTGGCCACCTTTGTCCTCTATACTGGACTGACAGAGAGAAACCCACCCTCGTAAACTGTCGGGGAACATCTGCTTTTACATTCTGTCATCGCTGGCACCAGAGGGTGTAAACATCTCACTGTAGGTGTCCCTAGACGATCGAAGGAGTGCACATTGTCAACCTTGAATATGTCTACCTCCGGCCGGCCCACTGATCCTCGTGTTTTGTGTCAGTTATTTGATATTTATAGCTCGCAAGCAGCGCAGGTAAGAAGGTTATCATTTTTATTGCGACATTCACTGCTCGCCAAATGCAAGACATTACAGGAAGGGGGAGAAGTTATTGATCTCCAGCAGGGCAAGCATATTGATTACCAGGTGACAAAAAGCCGTAGATGATCATAAAAGCCTTGCGATCTGCATCTTACGAAATGAAGCAGACGACTGGATACAGGCAGGAAGGTGGGAAACACGATGAAATATTATCAGTGATAATATCTGTAACGGCAGGTCATTAGGTGTGATCATTCATTACCAACTACAAAACTGAGCTGGAAATTACCTACAAATATACAGTCAGTTTGTATTCTGATATTAATGATATTAATGTATAATGCAATGTAAATATTTGTCTTAACCGTACGACAGCCAGAAAATAAAAGACGACATCAGTGACCTAGTGTTGATTTACAAAAGAGAGTTTGAGAAATTTCACCAACTTCATGGCCGCTACACAACAATTTGACCGTTAATTGCATGCGATGTGTCACGTGATCACGTTTACAACAGTGCCACGTAAAATAACAACAGAAATTAGTTCATTACAAGCCTTATTTATTATAGGAATAACTTTAAAATTCAATTTATTAATGTTAAAATACGCTAGCATAGAAATAAGCCCACAGGTAGGGAGCTAGGACTGGTGAGGAGCCAACACTGGAACTAGAGGGAACTAGGACTAGACGGTAGCTAGAACTGGAGCTAGAGGGGACTGTCACTAGCTGAGAACAAGAACCTGAACTAAAGGGAACTAGGACTAGAGAGTAGTTAGAACTGGAGTTAGCAGGAACTAGGACTAGAGAGTAGTTAGAACTGGAGTTAGCGGGAACTATAGGACTAGAGGGGAGCTAGAACTGGAGCTAGAGGGGACTAGGACTAGAGGGGAGCTAGAACTGGAGCTAGATGGAACGAGGACTAGAGGGGAGCTAGAACTGGAGCTAGAGGGGACCAGGACTAGAGGGGAGCTAGAACTGGAGCTAGAGGGGACTAGGACTAGAGGGGAGCTAGAACTGGAGCTAGATGGAACGAGGACTAGAGGGGAGCTAGAACTGGAGCTAGAGGGGACCAGGACTAGAGGGAAGCTAGAACTGGAACTAGAGGGAACTAGGACTAGAGGGGAGCTAGAACTGAAGCTAGAGGGGACTAGGACTAGAGGGGAGCTATAACTGGAGCTAGAGGGAACTAGGACTAGAGGGGAGCTATAACTGGAGCTAGAGGGAACTAGGACTAGAGGGGATCTGGGAGTGCGGGGTGTCAACAGTTGTTGAAAGGATCCAATGTGACTGTGTAGCAATGTGGGGGTTACTGGTACGATACTTGAAGTACATAAAAGAAGTTCGTGAGACGGAAGTGAACCATGGTCCCTCATGTCGGAGTCGATCTTCAGTCGATCAGCTGAAGAAGGAGGAGGGAGACCCATGTCCATGGTGCACCATAAGGTGATGTCCATCTGTTTCTCAATGCTTTGCCCAGTAAAGGCTGAGTCAGTGATGGTCGGGTTGTCTCGTACTCTGAAGACTGCTTCAGTCAAGAACATGTCCCTGTCACCTTTTGAAATGTCACATGGATGCACACGGAGTAAGGCTCCAGATAATATCTCATATCTCTTGTTGTGTCCCCTCCAAGCCTCCCTCCATGTGACACAAGCGTGTAGCCACTCTCGAGCCATCTCTAGCCAAGCAGGATAAGTCCTTTTACAAAATTCATGAGGTTAGTTTGTGTCATGGACACCCCACGGCACATTTCCTGTAACCAGGACTGATACAGGGTTACGAGAAAGTGGCTGAGGAATAAACACATAGACGAGAACAATAAATACAAAATGGAGGACGTAAGAGATGAGTGAAAGGTAATAGTGTGTGAAGATAACTAAACATGGTCATCAGCTGTCCTGTAAAACTGCGTTGTATTATTATTCCAAGGCTGTAAACCCGAGATTAGAGGAACAGACCGGTTCACTGAAGAAACCTTCTGGTGGTGAGTCCTCTCATCGTCATTGAGTCATTTCGATAATCATATTGCGAAGAGTTGCCCTCCATTGCATGCCAGCCGCTCTCCGATGTCAGGTCTGAGAGATGGATGGTGGTGGTTGTTGGGAGGAGGGGTGAGGCTAGTCTGCCCGTGGCACTAGGGGGGGGGGGTTGGCTCGCGCGTGCGTCTGGCAGCACCATTACGAACCCGCCGACATTCACTGGCCCTGCAGCGGCACAGAGAGCGCGCACCCGTCAGCTCCAGGCCCCCCGAGATCTATGAATACCGGCCTCCTGAGCATCTCGAGGGGCCAATGTATTCAAACACTCGCCCGTCTAAGCCTATGAAGGTGTGCGCATGACAGAGGGGACTTCCGATGTGGAATTATGGGCCACTTGCCGTGTCGTCCGGGGCTTTCTTGTCAGCCTCCTTATTGTTGGGCAAAAAAAAAGAGAATTTGAAAACTAATGCAGCCTCGTGAGTTGGGGGGTTGTCCTCTTACAGGCGATTACTGCACTTGGCGGGGGGATGTGTCTGCATGCGCGTCTTTCTGCTTGTGCACTTGTGTATGCACGTGCCCCCAGGTGTGGTTTGTGATTTCTTTGTAGACGTGTTCGTATGGCTGTGTGTATGTGTGTGTGTGTGTGTGCATGCGCGCGTGTGTGTGTGTGTGTGCGTGCGTGCGCGCGTGTGCGTATGTGTGTGCGTGTGTGTGTGCGTGTGTGTATGCGTGTGTGTTTGTGTGTGTGTGTGTGTGTGTTTGTGGACGAAGGGGAGCTGCAGTGTTGCTCTTTGAACACCTAACTACTACCCTCCACGTGTCAGGGTGAGAATAGTCCATGAGGTGAAGTATAACATGTAGTCAGATACAGTAAGAACTAATAAGATATTGTCATAAGATATTGTCAGATATGCTAACATAAGCTAAACGTATCGATCAAGGTATGTTGAGATATACTAAGATCAAAGAAGATATGTTAAAATAAGTCTACCATGGTGAAGTCACAGCTACTGAAGTCAGACATACATCTGCTAAGCTGCAGTAAGATATACTGAGATATAGCATCAAGATGTGATAAGATATATTAACCACACGCAATCTTCCTCCTCCTCCTCCTCCTCCTCATCATCATCATCATCATCATCATCATCATCATCATCAAAGAGTTTGTAGAGCGCATTTCTTGCTGTGGATTCCAGCTCAGTGCACTGTACATGAAAGTCTGCAGACCGTCAGCCCTACAAGAAACTAAAGTGTGAGCAGACAGAGGAGACCCTGACAAACATCAGCAAAGTGCGGGGGGGGGGGTGAGGAGGAAGACTGTAATAGTTCCGATGATTATGCAAGATATTTCTGAAAAAGAGATGGGGTTGAGGCTGGATGTGAGGGCTACAAAGGAAGAGAAAAGTGCAGTTAGTTCCCAACAGTGGAGCGTGTGATGCCTGACAGAGAGAGAGAGAGAGAGGCGGGATGGGGGACAACACAAACAGACCGGAGACAGAGACTCGGGTGGCAAGGTGTTGGTAAGTCAGACAGGTGTGCTGGGGCCCTGCAAGACTCGGGTAGCACAGTGTGACCATCTTGTCATCAGTGCGAGTGAAGACTGGCCGCCAGTGAAGCTGGTGATGGGGGGTGGGGGGTGTAGTGGGGCCTCCTGGTCGACTTGTCGCCTACAGAAGACAATACGAGCGGCAGTTTTCTCGGCCCTTTGATGTGACTCAGGAGCATGAGTGAGTGAGCGGGTGAGTGACTGACAATACAAGGAGTGCACACATGTGCTTGATATTATGTGTGTGTGTGTGTGTGTGTGTGTGTGTGTGTGTGTGTGTGTGTGTGTCTAAAATTGAAAATACGTTAGTGATGGAGAAAACATGGAAAATTTGAGATACATATGCATGCAATATAATATATCATAGATTAAATACATATCCTATATTATACAGCATTATGGTAAACAGTTTATAGTGAATGACAGCAACAACAATAATAACTTTAAGAAACTTTCAGCGACTGAATTATATGCATAAAATGTATATCACAGGGAATTATATGCATATATAAATATACATTACATTCAATTACATCTATATATAAATATACATTACACTGGATTATATGCATATTATAAATATACATTACACTGAATAATGCATCGACATATGTACACGTTATTCACTGAATAATAAAGCACCGTAAATATACTGGGAGAGAAACTTGAGGCTGATACAGTGACACACACTGCGCAGTAATTTAGAAAGAATAAAATGTAGGTCCGTTAAAATGTGTTACATTACTAAATTGTCTCATGTAATGGACGACATGATACACTACAGATTATTCTGTTTTTGTTTAATAGGGACGTTTGTGTCCTAGAAATTGGTTGTTGAATTCTGGTAAACAAACAACAAACATCAGGCGAAGTGCAGGCAGCACAGCTACAGCTGCTGGTCCTTTAGCAAGAGTTTGTAATGATCCCAGTTGTAAGTCGCACATGTTAAACCCACCTCAATTCATTTACAGTTCATTATGAAATAATTGCACTTCGTTTTGTTTCACTTGTTCACCGCCAACAAACAAAGATGGCAGTGCTGGGGCTGTGCCCTGACGCCGAGCCGCAGACCAATCCAGTCCACTGATGAAGGTGAGCAACTTCATGGACGACCAGCCCCTGGACGAGGAGGCGCCAATGACAGGCTGTGGTGCTGCCAGAGGGACCGGGGGCTGTGGGGTTTGCTGGCAGAAGACACGTCAGGGGGCAAGTCTGTGGGCGGGGCAGGCGCCAGGCTTCTGGCAGTCCATTGGTCGCCGCCTCCTGCTGCCTCGTGCGTCAAAGATCGAAGGCGGCCGAGCGTCAGCCGAGTGGCTGCGTCACCAACAGCACGTGTGTGCGCCTCCTGCCTCGGGAGGGAGCCCTCCACGCCTCTCAGGCACATGGCTCCGCCTCTTCAGTCGACACCAGAACGGGGCGCCAGTCAGTTTGATTAGAGTAAAACACCGCTTTCCTTCTGATACCAAGGCAGTCGGCAAGAGCCTGTCTCTCTCACTAAATGTTTATCGTCGTCAAGAGAACCCGAGCTCAAGTTTCCGCCTTGATAGTGCGCCTTGACTGGGGGGGGAGCACACACAACACCTCGCTATACTGACAACCATTTCACGAAGATGCTGACGAAGACCTCGTGACAAGGCGACCAACATCTTGTTTGGCTGGACACGAGGAGTTTTGGTGATTCTTACTTAAAATAGTTTTTCTTCTCTTGAACTTAGTGTCACAGGTGTTCACGTCACAGCTACGGTGAAGACGACAGCAACCTGGGTTTTTCCTTATTTCAAGTGCCACAGCAGCACCGACGACGCGTACAGTCGATAATAAGAAGTCGATGATAACCGCCGAAACTGCTTGGTGTCACACTTACTGGTTCTGTGACGAGACTTCGAGAGCGTCGCCAGAAGATATGACGTCACAGCTGGCCAATGACGACGGTCGCACGTGATGACGTTGCAGCAGGTATGGCGATATTGAAGCTGGTCACCCGTGTCTTCTGTCTCACCTGTTGGGTTTTTTTCATCTGAAGAGAGAGCATTGCAATCATCGTGTGTGACACGTCTTTTTCCTCGACCATCTCCTTGTCATCGTCCGCTTAGTCCCTTCTTTCGGGTACAATGTTCCCTAACGTGTTGGCCCCGTCTCCTATTTATCAGGGGGTGTTCCGAGGGGGTCAACTGCCGGCTCTCTCCAGCTTCCCGCACCCCCACCCCCATCCCGTGCACCACACCTTGCCGCCGTCGTCTACCTCCTTCTTGGTGGAGAACCTCCTCCGAGAGCAAAGGTCGTCGCTACTGCACCGCCCCACCCCCGCCACCCTGCCAGTCCTCGGGGTGGGGGCCATCACCTCCTTTCCACGAGGTTCCCCCATCAGCCCCGAGCCCCCCAACACCTCCTCGTCGTCCTCGTCCTCATCGCCTTCCTCCAGCACAAGGACGACCACTCCCTACCTCAAGTTCGGCGTCAACGCAATCCTCGGCAACGACCAACAAAAAACCACGTGCACGACAGGTGAGCAGAGTTAACGGCTTTTTTTCAATCCATCGGTTTCTCACTTTCTTCATGTCCACCTTGTCCTGTAGACTGCAGCCCCTATTGTTGTTATTGTTGTTATTATTATTACTATTATTATTTGCCTTGCCATAGAAAAAGGATCCCGTTGCACTGCATGTCGTCGAAGAGCAAAAATAATCAACATGTTGGCCATTTATCATTTCTCGCTCCATACGAGGTTATTTTATCAACGCTATATCTTGGCTCATCTGCTGGCCAGTTCCTTTGCTTCATTCATCTAGGGGAACCTTTTCGTTAGACAGCTTTGTGGAGGGCGTTGCTGGATACGGCTGTCGGGGGTCCTTGTCCAATGTCTTCTTGGACAGCTTTCTCGCAAGTCGTGGTCCAATGTATTTCTTAAAGTTTTGTCATAGATCTTTGTCATATATTTTTATTCGACAGTTGGTGCTCGTTGTTTTTTGTCGAAGTTCTCGTGGATTGTTCTGCATTTGAACGCAAAAAATCGACAGTCGTGTGTCTAAAGAAAATTGTGGAGTTTTACAGGCAATCTGTGGCAAAATATTTCAGTAGATACTCGACAGGAAACACGCCGCCTGGCGCTGAACCTGTTTGCCTCGTGCTCTTCCTTCCACAATTTCACTCACTCACTCATTGATGTAGTCTTCAATGTTGTAAAATAATTGATAATTGGGGGTAAAAAATAAACGATACTATTATTGCTATATCAATAATCTATTGGGTGTCTTCAGGTGGAATATATTTAAGATATGTAAGTGTCTAATGCCTCATCTTGATTTTTCACTGGTTCACAAAGCTCAAAACTGTTAATGTACCTGATGGATGGAAGGTTTAATCAGTGCATCGCTTGCGAACACCAAGTCCCCCGATTATTCTCCCCGTTTGCTTGCTTTTTTTTTTTTTGGCAGCCGTGCTGTCATTACTAGTGACAGCTGTGCAGGTAAACCATGGAAGTCATCAAGGAGATGACGAGGTGCCTAGCCAGTGATACCTGTGCCCACCTGTGGCGCGTTAAATAATCGAACAGCTTACATTTGCATTAAACTCTCCCAATACCCGATCAATCTATTGACGGGGTGTCGCCTGTGTGAGCGAACATCTCAAGACCTGACATTTATTTCTCCACACGATGGTCGCCGCTGCGCCTGTGCCAAAGGCTGATGGGAAGTTTATGACTAATTTCCAAAACATCTGGCAAGGAAGCCTTCCTGAAATAAAATCATTTTTCAGAGTGGAAAGAATACACTCCAATGAACAAAAGGGGCAAAACGAAGTTTCGAGTAGCGCTGTCTTATCAATTCTTTTTGCTTCGTTTGTCAACTTTTATTTCGCCCCATTTCCTTCTATTTATTCCTTCTTTTCTTCCATTTATATTTCTCTCAATTTCCTCTATCATTCTCCTTCTCTCTTACCTCTTTCTTTTTCTGTGTATTTCTTCTTCTTTTATTTTCTGTTCGCCTCTCTCATTCTCTCTCTCTCTCTAGCGCGCGCTGTCTGTATAAATAAGAGAAACGCTCGGGTTCACAAATAAATACAACAAATGCATTTTATTTTTTAATTATTCGTCTTTTAATTTTTTTTAAAGTCCCATTTATCTATTTTTCCCGCTGTTTACCGATTAAATAGTTTCAACGCCTTGTCTTGAGCATCCGTCAGTCTGTTTACAATTCATCCTTACCTTTCCATTTACAGGATCAATCAAACCTCTTACAAGAAATCGTCTGTGAACTTTGCTCACAGCTAGTTGTCATCATAGTGTAGTGTTATATATTTATACACACACACACACACACACACACACACACACACACACACACACACACACACGTATATACTGTATATCATATATGTGCAATTATATTATTTATTTCTTGTTAATAGCCCGTTTTCTCGTATCAAATGTTAGAGAGAGAGAATTCGAGGTAGAAAAACACAAATTTAAAATGAAATGTTTCGCATGTAATTTGAAATGTACTTGTGCACATTATTATGACAATAAATACACTCGCGCTCGCTCAAATGCACGTTGAACACACATACAGACTGGCTGACACACTCACACACTCACATGTAAAAAATGTATTCATTCATCCTTGTAACCAAGTCAGAGGAGGGAACCTTGAGAACCAAAGTTAGAAAACATTTGTCATGCAAGATAAGAGGAGTGGAAGCCGTTGTTTCTATCAGACGATAAGAATGTTGATGTAGATAATCTTATTGTTCAATCTCGGCCACAATACCCCCCTTCCACGCAGACATGGCCAGCCTGTGTTATGGCAGCCTTGTCATCGAAGCTTTTATCTCGTCTCTTTATTATTTTGTTGATAATTATGCAGTATCCTTGGCAATTTGAGGATTCTAGACCCACAGCCTCCAGCTCTGTCGAAACAAAGATTAGTTTATTTTTGCCCCGACGCTCGGAAGGGGCCGCATAGGAGATGAGATTGATTTCAGGCTCCAGTGATTTCAATCCACAGTGTAATAAGGCTAAAATATTTGTGTAAACTTTCAATGTGCGATAACAGTCAAGGTCTCGCTCGATATGATGACAAACATTTCCCCCACCATCTATTCTCTACCAACCAGTCAATCTCCCTCTATTTTTCTTTCTCTCCCACCCCACGAGTGCACCGCCACCCTCCCCGCACGACTGGTTGACGTTGTCGTCCAGTAGATGTGATGTGGGTAGGTAATGTGGGTAATGTGAATAGTGTATGTGGTGTGGGTAATGTGGCTAGTGTATGTGGTGTGGGTAATGTGGGTAATGTGGCTAGTGTATGTGGTGTGGGTAATGTGGATAGTGTATATGGTGTGCATAGTGTGTGCAATGTGGGTAATGTGCATAGTGCATGTGGTGTGGGTAATGTGGATAGTGTGTGTGGTGTGGGCAATGTGGGTAATGTGGCTAGTGTGTGTGGTGTGGGTAATGTGGCTAGTGTATGCAGTGTGGGTAATGTGCATAGTGCATGTAATGTGGGTAATGTGGATAGTGTATATGGTGTGCATAGTGTGTGTAATGTGGGTAATGTGCATAGTGCATGTAATGTGGGTAATGTGGATAGTGTATATGGTGTGCATAGTGTGTGTAATGTGGGTAATGTGCATAGTGCATGTAATGTGGGTAATGTGGATAGTGTATATGGTGTGCATAGTCTGTGTAATGTGGGTAATGTGTATAGTGCATGTAATGTGGGTAATGTGGATAGTGTATATGGTGTGCATAGTGTGTGTAATGTGGGTAATGTGTATAGTGCATGTAATGTGGATAATGTGGATAGTGTATCTTGAGAGGGTAATGCGGATAGTGTGTAATGTGGGTAATGTGGATAGTGTATGTGGTGTGTGTAATGTGGGGTAAGGTGGATAGTGTGTGTAATGTGGGTAGTGGGGGTAATATGAATTGCGTATGCAGATTTTCCTGGTAAAGTAAGTGTGTGTGTGTGTGTGTGTGTGTCCCGCGCATGCGTGTGTGTGTGTGTGTGTGTGTGTGTCAGACAAAAGAACACAACGGGAGAGTGGGTGGAGGTGCGAGAGAAAGAGAGTAGTGTAGGCAAGAGCCATAGCACAGGATGAACAAGACTCATCACTCCAGCTCCAGCTGCGTGACAGTCGCTGAGTGTGTGACATCACGTGACTCACCCACTGGTCACACGTATCGCGGCTTCAGTCTTTTCGTATGACATTGAGTAACACGTGACAGGCACTGGTCAAGTGCACAGTACATCAAAGTAAACGTTAATAATGACACAAGTAATTAATACACAGTTACTACTACAGTGTAGTAGTACTGCCGCCAAACCTCCAAGTACTACCCCTCCTCCTGTTACAAGTACTTTGACTTCTGCTACTAATACCAGTAGTCCTACTACTAGTCCTACTCCTGTTACAAGTACTTTTACTTCTGCTACTAATACCAGTAGTCCTACTACTAGTCCTACTCCTGTTACAAGTACTTTTACTTCTGCTACTAATACCAGTAGTCCTACTACTAGTCCTACTCCTGTTACAAGTACTTTTACTTCTGCTACTAATACCAGTAGTCCTACTACTAGTCCTACTACTACTCCTACTCCTGTTACAAGTACTTTTACTTCTCCTACTAATACCAGTAGTCCTACTACTAGTCCTACTCCTGTTACAAGTACTTTTACTTCTCCTACTAATACCAGTAGTCCTACTACTAGTCCTACTCCTATTTCAAATTATTCTAATTTTTATTCTTATCCTCACACTACCCTAGTATTCTTCCTATTACTAGAAGTACTACTAACTCCTCTCCTACTACACCTCCTACTCGTAATCCTCCTCCTTCTAATATTACTAGCACACCTCCTGCTACTACGACTAATAGTAGTCTTACTAGAACCCTTCTACTACTAGTACTCCTATTGGTAGTACTCCTCGTACTAGCACTCCTACTATTAGTGGTATTTCTCTCAAAGTACCCCTATTAGTTTTACCTCTTTAACTTGCACTCCTGTTACAGCATCGCGACTACTAGCAGTATTCCTCTTACTAGACCATACTAGTATTAGCACTACTGTTAGTAGTACTCCTCCTCATAGTACCCCTACTGCTGAAATTGCTCTTGTGGATAAATAACGTTTTATTGTAGTATTCTTCTTGCTAGTACATACTAGTACTGTTACTAGTACTCTTATTACTATGCCAATTATTTGTACCCTACTATAAATAGTATTTCTCTTACCAGACCATATAGTAGCACTGTTAGTAGTACTCCTACTACTATGCCTATTATTAGTACCCTACTACAAGTAGTATTTCTCTTACTAGAGTAACTAGACCATATAGTAGCACTGTTAGTAGTACTCCTACTACTATGCCTATTATTAGTACACTACTACAAGTAGTATTTCTCTTACTAGACCATATAGTAGCACTGTTAGTAGTACTTCTACTACTATGCCTATTATTAGTATACTACTACAAGTAGTATTTCTCTTACTAGACCATATAGTAGCACTGTTAGTAGTACGCCTGCTATTAGTACTACTAGTCTTTCTCCCTTACTAATGCTCCTTCCCCTAGTTTTAGTTCTCCTACTATTAGTACTTCTGTTACAACTACAACAACCACATCATCAGGTCTCCAGTAAGACTGCTGCTGCTGCTGCTGCTACCTGATAGAAGCTTTAACTCTTTCTCCGACAACGCCTAGCACGTGATATCGCCTGGCTCATCCGTCTGTCTGGTCGAGAGCGATGACCACAGGCAGCATGTCACGTGGCAGCAGGTCACCTCAGCTGTCACAGTGCACTTTGTCGCGCGGCCAGCACTGCGGCAGCGGCAGCGGCACGCGGCACACACACATCACAAACAGCCAGGCTGCCTGCATCGACCTGCGGCAGTGGAGTGGCCGTTTATCAGCGGTCTCAATCTGCTTGTTGTAGCCAATAAATGCGCCATAAATCAAATATCACACTCTTTAATGACATCAGTGTCAGGTTTTGGAAGCAATGGGGGGAGTCGCAGGTAGGTGTGAGCGATGGATGGTCGCTGTAGGAAGGGGGTGAGATGTGTACATCAGATGGGTGATGCCTGATTCACACTAATTAGTCAGTCCTCCGATGCAATATTTTCCTGCTTGACAAAATCATATCGCGTGGTGTGTGGATCAAGCTCCTTACTCTCGGGCCGTTAATACCTGGAATAATTAACTGAGCCAATCACCTGGCTGATCTTTGTACTCATTTCATAACCCTTGCTCCCGGACAGTCTGTGGATTTTATGAAGTATGAGAAAATTAGAATTAATTTACCTATAACCTGTACAATTAATTTTTCTGTTTACACATTCCTTCTATCTCTCTACATTTCATTCATTTTTTCTCTCCCTCTCTCTCCCCCGCTCTCTCTCTACTTCTTACTCCAAGGCTGCTGCTGCTCATACAGAACTTGTCATTGTCCTGTTCATCCCGGAATGAAAGATCATTTGCCCTTAGAAGCCATCATCAGTCGTGTAACTGTAAGGCTTAGCAGGTGGCGTGTGATGTAAATAAAGTTGTCACACGCACCATAAGCACCGCCATCATGATGTTTGTCATGAAGGAAAGTGATTTATTCAGGAAAGATATTAAAACTTGCAGGGCGCTATGATAATTGCAGCTGGTCACTAATATCGGAGTTTTAATATTCTTCCTTTCTTCTCCTAATGTTTTGTGTCAGCGCATAAATATATACATATAATTATTGTTGTTATTATTATAGATACATCAGTCGCATAGCAACCAGCGGGGCAGGGTGGGGGCAGCTTTGTCGTTGACTGTCAGCAAAAAATTTGCCTCCCCAAAACCGAACATCTTCCTGCGCTACTCTGTGTGTGTGTGTGTGTGCGTGCGTGCGTGCGCGTGTGTGTGTGTGCGCGCCTGCATAGGAAAAAGAATTCAGGTGACTGATATTAAATATTGTAAATGTTCCTGGATGATTTCCCCCAGTGTGACTAGATACTGTCAGTCTGTGAGTAAAACTTGTAACTGTCTGTGTTACTTTACTCTCCGCCCCGCAGTCTCTGATGTACTCTCCGTGTCACGTGACGTGTCAAGCTCCCAGTTTGTACAGGGGGTCAAAGATCGCAGTGTGACCCCCTGTCAGGAGTCTGCCGGTCATTCCCACATGCCTCGTGCTTTTCAGTTTAGCGGCATCTCCTGCCACAGTCCCCTATCGTAGGCCAAGTAGAGTTACAAAGCCTACTGCAGTTGGTTTCCGGCTGTTAAATAATAAAATAATAATAATACGCTCACTGATGTACCCAGGATAGACCGCTGGATCAATGTGCATGTATCTGTTAATCAAAGAACTGGCATGTACCTGCACAGTTTACTAACACCAATAGCCTCCCAAATGAAAAATTAAGTCAACCGTGACAGGGGGAGTCAGATAAGTTTAAAACCGTTGACACGAGTGGCTGATTATTACCTGGCAGTGTAGGGGGGGGGGAGGGCTGCAGGCAGCGCCTGATAGGCAGTAATGTGGTGAGGAGGGGGGTGGGGGGACGCAATAGGTTTTAATTAACGGCCCATGAATACAGGGTGTGCAGACAAGGGCGGGAAGCTGTTGCAGGCACATCGTGTGCCGTTACCCTCCGCCCCGGCTTTTGATGAGCCTCGTCAATGAAGAGGAGGAGGGCTTTGCAAACAGCTGCGCCGCGTTATTAGATAGATTGGTGTGCATCATGTGCAGCGAGGCTTCCAAGGCTAACGACACTACGGCGAGGGATCAAACAGCAGCCACGACATGCAGCAGGCAGCGGCCCCGCACACGTGTGTCCTGTACAGAAATCTTCATTCTCACATCTCACCATCGCGCTCACCCTGCACCCCAAAAAACAAAAATAAAAAAGGCACCTACAGGATGTGAGATTTCCAGCGCACGTGAAGACTGCAAGTCAGCTCCTAGAACTGTTTAAATATTATGAATGTTGTCATTTCAAGAACTTGTCTGTAGTTTTGTTTACTAGCTCTCTATAGTCTTTTCTGAATACAACGACAGAATGAGAGAAAGACGAAAGGAAAGAATAAAATGTTCAAAATCCCTTCACCTCCTTTTCCCTCCCACCATTTCGCGAACACATGGGCCATGAACAACAACAACATTGACTACGACAACAGCGTGAACATTTTTAATCCTTAAATCCTCGGCTCGCCACGACACAGGATTCTTACAATTCTGTTATCGACGACGAGTTATTTGTGATGTAAGTCTTAATGTCAAAGGTCGTACTGGTACAGACAAGTCATCCAAGACATTTGTGTGGAGTTCACAAAAGTCAGTGGGGCATTTACTGGAGGGTTGCTGGGATTTCCCAGTGGCCAGTGAGTCAGTGTGTGTGTGGGGGGGGGGGAAGAGAGAGAGAAAGAGAGAGCACGTGTTTGCACAGGTATTTCAGTTCGAAAGCGAGATCAGACGGGAACTACATCTGTTACATTTGTAATAATGTTTTGCCCTCTTGACCTACATCATGGAGGACAGTAACATCTGTTACAAACATAATTATGGTCTACACTGAATCGCAACACTTCAGCCAATGAACTCTTATCTCACCACACATTTCCATGCCTGTAGAGAGACCCTACATTGTCCATCGTATCAACAAAAGTACTCAGGCTAACTCGCCTTATCATCTCCATCTTGTCTACACAATCACACAGTTTAACTGGCTGTAAACAGGCCTTATCATCTCCATCTTGTCTACACAAACACACAGTTTAACTCGCTGCAGCCTGCACACTACCCTGGTGCCGAGCATCACGTGCCATAGACAGCACCAACTGCTTCTCGAGAAACGAGTTTATTCTTTGTGACTAATGAATGTCTAGCGGTTATGACAATCAACATGTTAATGTGTCTGCATTCTGTTTTCTGTAGCCTCCTCAAGTTTCGGGGGTGCCTCTGCCTTCGTCACCATGGCGCACACCCTTTCTTCCTCCGTCAATTCTCTCTCTAAGACCTGCCACCCGGGTCCCAGCCCGGGTATCAGCTGTGCTGGCTGCACCCCTCGCCACCCCGCGGTCTTCGAAAATCCCTTTCCAGCGATGTTGAGACCACCCTACTTCTCTACAGGTAAGCAGGATTACTGACGCGTGATTGATTTACCTTGACAGAAACAAACAAAAACAAAACAAAACAAAAATCAAAACTTCACAGATGGTGCAAACATTTTTACCCCAAGTTGATGTTGTCGTCCTTATAGAAAAAATCCTTTGGTTTTATGTCTTGTTACCTTTATTTATTTTCATCCTCCCCTTTCACGTCTTGTACCCCCAGCAACCCACAGCGGGTCCAGCGTAGCGGGCTATGATGACGGGTTCTGAGTGTGATGACAGGCTACGATGACGGGTTCTGAGTGTGATGACAGACTATGATGACGGGTTCTGAGTGTGATGACAGGCTATGATGACGTGTTCTGACTGTGATGACAGGCTATGATGACGGGTTCTGACTGTGATGACAGACTATGATGACGGGTTCTGAGTGTGATGACAGACTATAATGACGGGTTCTGACTGTGATGACAGGCTATGATGACGGGTTCTGAGTGTGATGACATACTATGATGACGGGTTCTGAGTGTGATGACAGGCTATGATGACGTGTTCTGACTGTGATGACAGGTTCTGACTGTGCTGACAGACTATGATGACGGGTTCTGACTGTGATGACAGACTATGATGACGGGTTCTGACTGTGATGACGGGCTATGATGACGTGTTCTGACTGTGATGACAGGCTATGATGACGTGTTCTGACTGTGATGACAGGCTATGATGACGTGTTCTTACTGTGATGACAGGCTATGTTGACGGGTTCTGGCTGTGATGACGTGTTCTGACTGTGATGACAGGCTATGATGACGGGTTCTGATAACGGGTTCTGTCTATGATGACGGGCTATGATAGGAGGCTCCGATGGCGGGCTGTGATGCCGGGCTACAATAGGGGGCTCTAATGGAGGGCTATGATGACGGACTGTGATGACAGGTTCTGGTGACGAACTGTGATGACAGGTTCTGATGACGGGTAATGACTGATGATGGGCTATGATCGCGGGCTGTAATGACCGGCTGTGATGACAGGCTGTGATCGTGTGTTTTGATGGCGGGCTATGATGACGCAAGTATCGACTCTCGCCATCGAGCTGTTTGCTTCTCAACCCCCTCCTCCCACTCGACATCGTCACCTCCCCGTGTAACCACGTGTTGCACATGTTTGAGTGACTGGCTGATGTTTGTTGCTTGTGTCGAGCCCCGGGAACAGATTCCCGCACAAAATGCCATCGACTGAGGGCCCGTTAGTACTGTTCTACAGAGAGCAGCTTTCTGTTCAATGATATGTGAGTCTCTTCCAATGTGTTCATGCATGTTTATCTGTGTGTGTGTGTGTGTGATAGAGAGAGAGAGCCCCCAAGTATTGGGACCTCTACACGTAGTCCTGTATGAGGACAGGTAGCCCCCCAGACACATGAGCCGCCACCCTGGATCTCCTCTTGCGGCGTTCGGGTCCCGGTGGCTCTGTAAAGTGCGAGGCTGGCCGTAAATCTGACTTCTTCACACCATTAAGAGGATAATCGCCGTCTCGGAGGGGGTGGGGTAGGGAGAATACCTACACACACACTCGCAAACCCACTGCCTGGCCGACGGGAGAGTGCGTAAAGACACCGCGCTACCCGCGAAGTGTTGTGTGTTTGATCGGGTGGCACATACCTGTGCGAGGGCTTAGGGGTTGGTTATCCATTGTCTGGGCTCCGTTTCAGTCTCGAGGCCCATCACGGGTTAATTCATTTCTGTTGTAATTGAAATCTTTTCACATGGGCCAGGATGTGCGCACACAACGGTTTTAGCGCAAGTCGCAAATTAAGAGTCGGCTGGCAGGTAAAGATTGCTTGTGTTACCTGACTTCTCTGTCGGTGCGACGGTAGTACTCCAATGGACTAAAGAGGGCGCTGTGGTTTCTCTCTCCACTCCTCCCCCTCTCCTTGTCCCCCTTCTCTCATTGTCTCCTCTCTGTCTGTCCCTTGTCTCCGTGTTTACCCTAGGAACACATAGTGTAATTCAATGCACCCTTAGATAACTTCGTATTTTTATTCAGACATTCATAACCAGTCAATAATAATAATAATTCATACATTTCATGTTGAGTCAGAAATACAAATTTATTTTTCGCATCGTCCTCATTTCGGAGATTATCATTTGCATAACGAAGACGATGAAGATGGTAATGGTGAGAAGGAGATAATGACTACGACGATGACATAACTATGATGACAAAAAATGACAAACGATATGCAAGTGTAATTTTGGTTAGTCTGTCGTATATTATTATAGAATAGGTGTTATTCGGTTTTTGTCGGCATAACTTGAAACAAGTGCTATACAGGTAGAGGCGCAGGCACATTCATCTCTTGTTATTATGTTATGGTTAGACTCCATGATATGGTCAGGTTGACGATGAAGTTGGTTTTCACCTGCTGTGTCTTAACGAGTGAGTGTTGCGACTACTTTTGCGTTAGCTTAAAGAGAAGGTAACCTCAGCTCCTCCTTTGTGATGTTGTAGCCTCCCCTTTGCTGCCCCTGCCCAACCCCTTCACCTTCCTGTCCACCATGAGGGGCAAGCCGCGCAGGGGCATGTTGCGCAGGGCCGTCTTCTCCGACGCTCAGAGGAAAGGCCTGGAGAAGATGTTTCAACGACAGAAGTACATCAGCAAACCCGACCGCAAAAAACTGGCGGCGAAACTGGGTCTGAAGGACTCCCAGGTAAGTGGAACCTGTGTGTGTGTGTTACTATACGAAAGACAGACTAGATGCGTTGATAGATGTTTCTATTATGGTGCTGGATAAAGGCTGCACCCCGGGTACTCATAAGCACTTCGCAGAACAGGCCACGCAGTTGGAAGACGTTAAGAACTTGAGGGCTGCGTGCTATGAGAGGCCAGGCGTGTGAGGCTGGCCAACAGATGACTGGGTGCCGTGGGGCTGTCCTTGCTGTTCCACCTCATTGCAACTGCGCATGCGTGGGATTGCGTTGGAGCTGGATCGCTGACAGCAAAATTAATTTGAAAGAGGCTCGGATAATGGGAAATAGTCTCGACACGATTACAGGGACAACATGTGTGCCTTTTATTTGAGAATCATGGCAGTGAGGACTGTAATAGGGTGCAAGGACGTCTCCAATGACAATGGAATGATAATGAATGTCTACTTTATGAAGACAACATATGGGAGGAATCCATATTACAGGCAATAAATCAGTAATTTAAAGATAATACTTGGGCCATTTGTAATCGATGCGGTGATGTACTGACTCCTGAGCCTGGAGGCAGACCTGTTTGTCTGACTGGTAGTTCGTTAGTCAGTTTGTTCGTTTCTTGGTGTCCTTTGTTGTCTTGTCGCTGACCAGAGGAAGCAGTTTTGTTGTTTCCCACGGCACACAGACAGTCGGTAAGCGGGACAGGACAGCGTGTAATACTTTACCTCCAACAACAGAGTGTTAGTGTTACAAACAACAATACTTTACCTTCAACAACAGAGTGTTGGTGTTACCAACAAGACTACTTCACCTCCAACAATAAGCAGTGTCACCAACAAGAATACTTCACCTCCAACAACAGACAGTGTCACCAACAAGACTACTTCACCTCCAACAATAAGCAGTGTCACCAACAAAAATACTTCACCTCCAACAACAGACAGTGTCACCAACAAAAATACTTCACCTCCAACAACAGTGTCACCAACAAAAATACTTCACCTCCAACAACAAAGTGTTAGTGTTACAAACAAGAATACTTTACCTCTAACAACAGAGTGTTAGTGTTTACCTCAAACAACAGAGTGTTAGTGTTACCAACAAGAATACTTTACCTCCAACAACAGAGTGTTAGTGTTACGAACAAGAATACTTCACCTCCAACAACAGAGTGTTAGTGTTACCAACAAGACTACTTCACCTCCAACAATAGGCAGTGTCACCAACAAGAATACTTTACCTCCAACAACAAAGTGTTAGTGTTACAAACAAGAATACTTTACCTCCAACTATAGAGTGTTAGTGTCACCAACAAGACTACTTGACCTCCAACAATAGGCAGTGTCACCAACAAGAATACTTCACCTCCAACAACAGATAGTGTCACCAACAAGAATACTTCACCTCCAACAATAGGCAGTGTCACCCACAAGAATACTTCACCTCCAACAACAGAGTGTTAGTGTTACCAACAAGAATACTTTACCTCCAACAACAGAGTGTTAGTGTCACCCACAAGAATACTTCACCTCCAACAACAGAGTGTTAGTGTCACCCACAAGAATACTTTACCTCCAACAACAGAGTGTTAGTGTCACCCACAAGAATACTTCACCTCCAACAACAGAGTGTTAGTGTCACCAACAAGAATACTTCACCTCCAACAACAGAGTGTTAGTGTCACCCACAAGAATACTTCACCTCCAACAACAGAGTGTTAGTGTTACTAACAAGAATACTTTACCTCCAACAACAGAGTGTTAGTGTTACTAACAAGAATACTTTACCTCCAACAACAGAGTGTTAGTGTCACCAACAAGAATACTTCACCTCCAACAACAGAGTGTTAGTGTCACCCACAAGAATACTTCACCTCCAACAACAGAGTGTTAGTGTCACCCACAAGAATACTTCACCTCCAACAACAGAGTGTTGGTGTTACTAACAAGAATACTTCACCTCCAAGTGACTGGGTTCCTCGCTACCAGACATAAGCGGCTTCTCCCTCTAACCGATACACTGGCAGCCACGTGACTCTGTTACACAAGACAGAGAGGGGATAGACAAGAACGAGAAGATAGCAGTAGATAATAGCACGAGACAATAGATTATATAACCAACAACTCTACCTTATTAATTCTTCTACAAACAATTAAGCACAAAGGTCCGCTCGCTAACCTTAACCTAAATATCTACATGTAGAGTATAAAAATATCCTACTATAAATAGCTGGCGTCCTCCCTCCACATCACCTCTAGGCCCTCCTCACTTTGTGTGACTGTCGTCGTGATACAAGCTTCATCACAAAAACAAACAGTGGAAAAGATAGGTTAGCTAGCTTCTTTGTTAGAAATATGTCATCTTTCTGCTGTAAAATGTTTAGATGTTTTCATGAAATTTGCGATTTGCTTAACAGGATGTGACGATTGTTGCTATTTTTACTCCTAGAATGAAGCAACGACAGTTGGGCTTACTTAGTCTTTTATATCCACTAATTGTGAAATCCCATTATATTGCAGGTCAAAATTTGGTTTCAAAATAGGAGAATGAAATGGCGGAACTCTAAAGAACGTGAACTCTTGTCAAGCGGAGGATCAAGAGAGGCAACTCTGCCTAACAAAGGCAACCCTAATCCTGACCTGAGTGACGTCAAGGATAAAGAGGAAGTCAAAGAAGACATGGGGGAGGAAGAGGACGAGATGACACAGCAGAAGTCGAAAGCAGAGTTGAGGGTCGTGGACGGAGAGTGGTCTCCCGTTGGCAGCCCAGGCTCGAGCAGCGCGCCGTCCTCCCCCATCAACTTGATGCAGCATCCCCAGCAACAGCAGCAGCATCAGCACCTGCACCTCCACCACCTGGACCAACACCACCTGCTAACCGCCAGCCCTAGTGACGTGGACTCAGATGAAGAGATTACCGTGTCGTGATCTAATGACGTCACTGTTCTGCTACTTCATGCCCCTGTTGTACCCTAGTGACGTGTTCCTGCTGATGCTGGGCTCTAGTGACGTGACATGCTGATGTACCCTAGTGACATATCCATGGTGATTCTGGGCCCTAGTGACGTGTCATGTTGACGCTGGGCCCTAGTGACATTCATGCTGACACTGGGCCCTAGTGAGGTGTCATGTTGACACTGGGCCATAGTGACATATTTATGCTGACTCTGGGCCCTAGTGAGGTATGCTGACTGTGGGCCCTAGTGATCGTATTCATGCTGACGCTGGGCCCTAGTGAGATGTCATGTTGATATTGGGCCCTAGTGACATATTTATGCTGACTCTGGGCCCTAGTGACGTATGCTGACTGTGGGCCTTATTGACATATTGATGCTGGCACTGGGCCCTAGTGAGGTTTCATGTTGACACTGGGCCCTAGTGACATATTTATGCTGACTCTGGGCCCTAGTGATGTATGCTGACTGTGGGCCCTACCGACATATTTATGCTGACTCTGGGCTCTAGTGACGTATGCTGACTCTGGGCCCTAGTGACTTATTCATGATGAAGCTGGGACCTAGTGACATATTTATGCTAACTCTGGTCCTAGTGACATATGCTGACTCTGGCCCTAGTGACGTATTCATGATGACACTGGGTCCTAGTGACGTATTCATGCCTATGGTTTCACGTGCTTAAGACTTTAGCGTCAACCCACACTTTTGTTGAGGTGAAGGCCTTGGTGCAGTGTGTAGAGGGCGAGTGTCTGAAATGTCCCGAGCACTGCTACCCACAATGAGAGCAAGACACCCGGTCAGACCTTCAGTTCACTCCACCCCGTGGCTGCCATTGTGACTGGAGACCCAAACTTTACATCCGGAAGAAGTGCTGGCTTTCTCAACACCAGCCTGGCGCTAATGTGAAGTCCGTAAGGCAAGTTCAGACCGTGGGTTGATGTGGACCCATGCACGTGTATTCAGACGCTGGCTGTCATGTGGTCTCGTACACACATACTGACACACGGACACACACCATCTCAAACACTGTCTCACAGTGCACCCCTCCACAGATTTCTCCCCCAGAGGGGAACTACTTGTAGTGCAAGGCATCCGAGCAGTCAAACTGATTGCAGTTCCAGACAGTCGGTAGCATGGCTGTTATCGCGGTTGTTAAGACAGACCATCACATGGCGGACACAACAGTGATCCTGACAGTCACACGGTGATCTGACACTGACTCATGAACTATACCAACAGTTTCGGTAAGCACCACCTTCTGACTCTGTGCACAGCTATACAAGTCTAGCCAAGAGCATGGCAGTAGAATCATAGCTGACTTGGTCCCTCGCCAAAATGACACGCAGGATGGTCAGTGATTAGTCACACGTGAGGACAGGTTGTCCATCAGCACCACACAGCTACGAGGAGCAGAGGAACTGAGATCATTGGTCAGACATCTAAACACTTGTGAATGTATCACAAGTAACCTCGACTGCGAAATGATTAATGGGCGGTGATGATGATGTTAATGATGATGATGATGATTTCACAAAAATGTTTATTTTTAGGCTCAGAAAGAGCGTTCTCCACATTTATTAGAAAAGTGCGCATTGTGTGTGAATGTGTGTGTGAATGTGAGTATTTGTGTGAATGTGTGTGTGTGTGTGTGCGGCGCGCGCGTGCTTTTGATGTCCGGCTAGAGCCGAGCTTTGGGTAGCAACGCTGTCAGCTTCCCGTCTGTAGATAGATCACGTGACAGAGAGACGGGAAACTGTTTGATGTCTCTAACCATCTCACTTGTCATGATCTCCTGCAATGAAGGTTTGACAAAGACCAAACCGACTGTGTTGCATCCTTGAGAGTGTGTGTGGTGTGTGTGAGCACGACTCAGAGTGATAGACTAATCCAGTGATAGACTAACTCAGTGATATGACTGCTTATATACTTTTGTTTCTCTCATGTACACGCATAAATACAAAGAGGTGAAATTTCACGACCACATAAGTAAATTCCTTACAATCCTGCAGACAGACAGACAGGCAGACAAACATTCTAACTGACAAGAAGATAAAAGAGAAGGAAGCCATTTTATATATTTTTTCAGCAGACACTTCTCGTATTTTTGTCGTGACCAGCACTTCAACTTTTTAATTAAATTTTTTCCATGTTATCACACACATCACTAACGGTTATGATGTACCCGGTCACATAATTGTGACATCGCGAACATATTCCCGACATGACAAACAGATTTTTCCGACATGGGCAAATACATTTCCGACATTACAAACAGATTTCTGACATGGACAAACACATTTCCGACATTACAAACACATTTTCTGCCATAACCGACCAGATTTCTGACATGACAAACACATATTCGGGACCTTTGTCAACACTTATTTTCTGACTCGATGTGACAGTAAGCGTCACAGCCATAAATTGAGACTGGCCGTCACGTACAAGAATTAAAGTCACCTCCATGTGTCGCCAGCTGTCACCGGGTCCTTGGTGTATTAATGATGCTGAACGGTCGTGTAGTGAGCTAATTAGCCGGGATATTAGACATAATTGTACAAGCGTGAAGCGTTGCAAAGGGAACTGTTGGCGCATTATTGAAGTATAACATGAGGAATTATTAGAAAATTATTACTGCTCTTCGGCACGCGCAAGGCCTGCTGGCCATCGAGCCCATTCATCGTTGCCCTTAACAACGCACACCATATTTGTACCTGATGGACCGTTAAGTTTACCTACAGCGTGCTACCGATCCCATCATACACTGCGCCAGCAAAGGCTGTCGCTACCTTTGACGTCTTTCTCTCAGCGCTGTCAAACAACACGTGACGTGCGCGTGGAGACATTTCACGCTACGCTTGCCACGTGACTTAACCAAAGATTTAAAAGTCATAAACAATTATTGACTCAAACTGGAAACTGCTCAGCAATGTCAGGCTCATCGTTCAAATGGGGTAAGATGTAATGGCACACGTAATGCCCCGTGTAACGTGCAATGCCACAAATGTAACGCGTAACGTCACACATAATGCCATATGTAATGTCACACTAATGCCCTATATAACGTGTAATGTCACGCGTAATAAACATGTAACGTGTAATGGCACACGTAATGCCCCATGTAACGTGTAATGCCAAAATGTAACCTGTAACGTCACACATAATCCCCGTGTAACGTGTAGTGTCACACTAATGCCCTGTATAACGTGTAATGTCACGCGTAATGCCCCTTGTAATGTCAGCTCATTTTCCTCCATGAAAATTGTTTAAGGTTTATGGAATTTCCGGTTCTCTGATTAGCAAAATGTTTGTCGTAATTTTAAAATTTTTTGTCGCAGGTAGTTTATTCCGCCTGCGCAGACACATTTCCTGTCCTGTGATATCATTAGTTATCTCAGTGTCCTGTGACTTCATTAGTTATCTCAGTGTCCTGCGACATCATTAGCCATCTCAGTCTCCTGTGACATCATTAGTTATCTCAGTGACCTGTGACTTCATTAGTTATTTCAGTGACCTATGACATCATTAGTTATCTCAGTGACCTGTGACTTCATTAGTTATCTCAGAGTCCTGTGACTTCATTAGTTATCTCAGTGACCTGTGACTTCATTAGTTATCTCAGTGACCTGTGACTTCATTAGTTATCTCAGTGACCTGTGACTTCATTAGTTATCTCAGTGACCTGTGACTTCATTAGTTATCTCAGAGTCCTGTGACTTCATTAGTTATCTCAGTGTCCTGTGACTTCATTAGTTATCTCAGAGTCCTGTGACTTCATTAGTTATCTCAGAGTCCTGTGACTTCATTAGTTATCTCAGAGTCCTGTGACTTCATTAGTTATCTCAGTGTCCTGTGACTTCATTAGTTATCTCAGAGTCCTGTGACTTCATTAGTTATCTCAGAGTCCTGTGACTTCATTAGTTATCTCAGTGTCCTGTGACTTCATCAGGTATCTCAGTGTCCTGTGACTTCATTAGTTATCTGTGTACTGTGACTTCATTAGTTATCTGTGTACTGTGACTTCATTAGTCATCTCAGTGTCCTGTGACTTCATTAGTTATCTGTGTACTGTGACTTCATTAGTCATCTCAGTGTCCTGCGACTTCATTAGTTCTCCTTGGCAAATATGTTCCCCCCTCCAGCATCTAGCCACTCGACCTTTGACCTTTAGAACTTCGCCGAAGATGAAGAGATGTGGAACCGAGGAGGAAAACAAAACAAGAAGGCATAAGATGAAAGAGAAAAGAAACGATGTCTTCATTGTTATTATCAATCATTACTACGATACACTAGACCGACGAGTTACGGACACACAGCCTCTCTTCGCTCAATGTAGGAAATGGCCTTATATTAAATACTAATAATCCATTTTATATTAAATACTAATAATCCATTTTATATTAAATACTAATAATCCATTTTATATTAAATACTAATAATCCATTTTATTTTCTGTTAAAAAGCTCATTCTAAAGTAATCAGTCTTAGTCTGAAAGCATTATTTATTTATTTTATTCATTTAAAGATAGTCCCTGACCATGAAGTGACAAGTCAGAGTAGCTTTTATTACACTCCCCCAGATCAGCCATGTCTGTCGGCAATGGCGAGTTGCTAGTTCCTTGATGGTGAAGTGACCTTTGTCCCACGGAAGTCAACGGCCAACACATCATCACCATAGCAGGATGCTGGTGCTCAACAGGTGGTTGTCAAGTCCGATCGACCACACTGATGGTGTAACTACCTGTCCACGACATGAGATATTAACTTCGGTATGTTTGCTCACCTGTGCAGGTGTGAGGTTTTGCATTTTCGCACACCTCTGACACTTCACGCGCAATCTGTCTGACGCCTTCTCATTTATAGGTGTTGACAGGGGGAACATCGAACATTGGATTTCACAGAATACCCACCACCCCTGTGCGAAAATAACAATATTCATGAATGTAAAATGTACAAAATACATCTCGAGGTGAGGTAGGAGACATTTTTAATTCTGTCGGCAACATCAGAAGGCAGAAATGCGGTAAATGTATTAGTTCTTCTCTTAAAGCTGCTTTAACCATCTGTCAGGACCTGCACAGAGCTCTTATCCTCCATCTGCTGCTGATAAATGAGCCTCGCTTTGATATTTTTCTATTCGCATTGCGGTATCCTTGCTGTTAGATGGCA
>SMMW01000613.1:845000-947662 GCA_004794655.1 Marisa cornuarietis
TACCAGGTGGTCAAAAAAACATCATATGAGACATTTAATACAGACTAGTGCCCACAATACTGAAATAATATCAATCTTTTGTCTCGACAGACAGACAGACAGACAGACAGACAGACAGACTGACTGACTGACTGACTGACTGACTGACTGAGTCATTTTCAAATCATATCTGCTCTGTCATCTAGTTCATTTGCTTTCTCCTTAGTCTATCTATCTATCTATCTATCTATCGAGATGGAGAATTGATTTTATTTGAGTATTATGGGGTGCCTATAATTGCTATAACAGTGGTTTGTCTACAACATATGGTCCACACCTTGTGGTATAATGTTTAAGCCTGTCCCCATAACATTAAATGCCATTTCGCTCAAGCTGTTGAAGTGATTCACCCCCCCCCCCCAGCCATGGCAATAGGAGGAAATGTCGAATGTCTGTTGTAAGAAGCTTGCACCATTCTTGCCAACGAACGACCACAACATGTTTTCTATCGCAAACATTATCGCTTAAAGTGTTTAAGTAATGCCATTAATTGTGATCTACGTGTTCTGTTGTCTCCAGTACAATTTAGATATTGACCATATTTCACGCACACACGGCAAGAGATCAATTATACCCGGGTGTTACCTAAGGACATAATCATTTCATCTTCTACAAAGCGACATAAATGGAGGAGTCAATAAAACACTCGGCAATCAATGCCGATCCGGCTCACTGGGCATGACCTGCACCAAGATCTTAGAAACAGAGGAGAGGAGGATGAAAGCTGTGACCTCTTCCCGCCTTACCTTACCTTCTGTACCTGTCTTCTTACCTTACAAATGTGATTCAGGTGTTTCAAACGCTACTTAAAAAGTCTTGGGATTTTGTTTTGATTTTTTGTGTTGATTTAGCTTTCTTTTTGTTATTTCTCGTTTTGTTCCTGGTGTCGCCATTTGAGATTACCATGTGTGTGCACATTCGAGATTGTATCAACAGACAACTTATTTTACAGGCTGTTTATGTTGATTTTAAAGGTTGTCATGAAGTGAGAGTGATCTAGACTTTAAGGTGTGCTTATGTTTCACGCAGAAGAAAGAAGCACACGGTCCAGGTTGACAATTTGCTAGATTGTGAGTCTCACAGGAGAACAACAAAGGACGGTGACTGCTCGCTAGCACTTCACACTCTGAGTTTTCCTCATTCACCTGGGAACACCGCCAGTTCTTCGTGGTCAAACATTTCTTACAACTCCACGGGTTTTGAAGCCTTTCATTGCCACCTCTCTCTTCTTATCCACATCCCCCGCTACACTTACATACCTCTAACAAACTCTCATTTTAAACATCTGCTTAAATATTCACCTTTGAATGTCAGGACGACATTGCTGCTAAAGACAACAAAGTTGTTTGAGGCAGTGTAATAGGACGCACTTACACTTACCTTGCATACACACGACGCATATTACACACATACACACATTGTAATACTACGCACATACACTTACCTTGCATAAGCACGACGCATATTACACACATACACCACGCTCCACGAGCCCCCGTAGGTGGAGATGAAGGTGAAGAGATTTCTAGTTGATTTATGGAAGATGAAGAACTCGCTGCTCTCTCTTTTCTAACTGGCCATGCAACCGTCTCGTTTCTTCTTCTTTTTACGTCATTCTTTTCCCAAAATGACGTCGAACAAATGACGCACACAAGACGTCAAACACAAGACGAAACAATACAAGACCTACCACTAACTCATTACAGGCAGTGTAAAATATGATTAATGCTTGATACAAAAGACAGTAAAAGATATGGAAAGGATAATAATCTCAGGCAAGCAAAATGTTTACAGGGACACTTGCCAGAGACATTGTCAACCGCTAGAGACTTCCCGCCATTCAGGTTTCGGAGAGTCCGTTCAATCTCTTCCTGTAGGATCTGTAGGTCTGCAAGATCGTCTTCTGTAGCCAGGTGGTCATTACAAGTTTTCTACGCGCTCACAAAAGTCGCATGTACACTAAAAAAAGAATATCCCTTGGGTGAAATGTCACGATACGATTCTATAAATATTTCACAAGCCTGGGACTGCTATTTGCCAAATTGAAACAAATACAGTTTGGACTGTTACAGACCATCACCACACTCAAGTATTGTTATCTATTTATTAGTGTGACGAGGGGAGAAACACCTGGCGTTTTGCTGAATTCGAAAAACTTTTTCCAAATAAAGCTTTTACGACAAATCGAAGAAAGGTAAACTGAGGCACCGTTAGAACTATCGCACGATCAGCCTGATCGAATACCCAAGTAAAGTTAGGCTGAAAGTGATCCAAAATTGCCTCGCGCCTGCGGTAGAGAAGAAAGTAGATGACGAAGAAGACGGATTTCGGGCCGGCAGGAGCACTATTGAGCAAATCTTCAATAATCGAGTCCTCATCGTGATGCACCTTCAGCATGGTAAAGAGCTTTATAGATTTCAAGAAGGCATTCGATAGAGTACGTCACGAGGAGCCATGTTAGTATCACGCTCGTTCAATTTGGAGGAAGGTCTGATACCCAACATCAAGACACTGTACGACCTCCAGGAGCTTGGTACTCTCTAATAACCAAGTGGGTAAACTCTTTCCCACGATGGTGGGTGTACGCCAAGGATGCACGCTTTACCCAGCACTGTTCAGCATCTGCTTGGAGAAAATCATGCGTGATACACTCCAGGACCATCACACCTTCGTGTCGATCCAGGGAAGGCCACTCAGTAACATCCACTTTGCTGACGGCATCGATATCATGGCGGGCAGCAGCAGCGAGCTACCAACCCTCACGATTAAACCCGCCACCAGCACACGTGCGTATGGGATGGAGATCAGCAGGGAGAAAAGTATGGTCATGGTAGACACCGTCGGATCTAGCATGGCGCATAATAATAATAATAATACAGTGAAATTAAATCGCATCATATCCCGGTCCTATGGACAGGCTCATGGCGCTTTACAGAAAAAAGACAACACAGATATGGACGCGCACTCATAATATGCAAAATTGTTGTCTAGAGAATGCCAGATGACATGAAAGATGTCTAGCAAGAAGCTGTTCCAGTGTGCGCAAATCATTCGAAAAACTAAAGATCCGGGCTGGAAATGTTCCTGTCCACACCACAAGACCAGTCCGATCTAATGTTGAAGCCTTTTTGTTTCTGCTGCTCATTAGGTTGCCAGCGGTATGCCTGTTTGAAAAACCAAAATGAGTTCGTCGGAATAGAAGCAGTGCAGATCCACCGATATATTAGTGTCAAGAAGTTCAACTGTTTGTCAGCTTTCACAGATGATCTTTTCACAAATTAGGATGTGCCAGAGTTACACATCTAAAGTTTGAAGTTCAGATCCACAAAGTCAGTGATAAAGCAGATATATGCATATATAACTGGAATTAATTCTTGTCCAGAGAGCAAACCATGGTAGATAAGCTATATCTACATGATCACGTGGTAAATGCAAAGTCTGTAGTTGTCGATCAAATAGTAAATCGGGAACAAGAACGACAGAGTTGGAGAAAGATACAATGAAACCAGAGTAATTGTCGTGTACAACAAAGTCAGTCATAATGAAAATAAATAGCAAATAACTAGCAAAATATTCCAATGAGAGGCTCATAAAGAAACTAAAAAACTCATGGCTGACACTGGCAACGCTCCGAAGAATGGTTGAATAATAAAATTCTGATTTCTGCCGTCGGTCACAAAAACACATCAGAAACTAAAGCTCAGTCAATGGTGAAGACACAGGTACAAACTGTATAACAACTGTAGTTACAAGCAAGTACAGCAACAAACACTCGTGAAGCAGGACAGCTGTTATGGCAGTTAGACGCAGCCTCGTTCTCGTTCACTGAATAAACAGGGTACAACTGAAGTTGTACATTGTATGTCATGTTACTTTTAGTTGTACATTGTATGTCATGTTACTTACTAGGTGAAAAAGACATTATAATATATATGTGTGTTTGTTGTTGTTGTGTGAGCATGGTTGTTGCTATTTGTATTGCTGTAATACATTTTTAAAAAATACCTTCTATTTTTTTTAAAGTTGTTGGAATGCAAGCATCTTTTATGCGTTCCGATATTTTATACATTCTGATTTTTTTATGAAAATCAAGTATCCGTCTCCCTCCCTCTCTCTCTCTCATATGGAATGAGACCAGAGGAATAAAATTCTTTGCCATTGGCAACGGCGAATCAGATATCGTTTCGTCCTCTGTGGAAAGTCATATAAAATGTTCAGTCCCCGATGTTCAGTGTACTTTTTCTTTCTCTCCTCTTTCTTCGCCTTCATTTATTCTCCATTTCACCGCCTAAACGTGTTTTTCTGTATTCAAGAGCTGGGCTCAGTTGATTTCCGGTGACCGCTGAAGGGCGATGTGTGGGAGATTGGCTGCCCTCACCAGTCCGATGGCGATCAAGCCATTAGCTCACATGAGGTACGTGGCGGAAGTGAGCCAGGCCTGATCCAGTGTTTCGCAATCATAGCTGGGAACTCATAAACCCTCCACCTAACACGGTTGGGAGGGGACGAAGAAAAGGACCATCATCAACCTGGAACCTCACATTGCCGCCAACGGATTCCTGTGATTACCGTTTAGAAATATTTGTAAGGGCAGTTGAAGTTTCCTGTGAGTGCTTTTTTATGACTCGGGTGCCGGGTAATATGATCTTTATGATGTCGCCTTCCTACCTGACACTGTGGTCGGGCACAAGGCATGGCAGCCGTAACGAGACTGGACGAGATCAGCATGAGTGAAAGTAGGGAGTGAGAGATGAAGAGTGAGAGAAAGTTATTTGCAATAAGATGTAATTTGCCATGCAGTTGGTCTGCATGCCTACTTGATTGTCTATCTGTCTTATCTGATTGTTGCTGTCTGCCTGACTGTCTAGCTGCAGATCCGGTGCAAGGCTGTGCTGCGCCCTTGGCAAGAGACAGATACTGCGCCTCCTTCCCCAGAAAAGTGAACCATCAATAATAATAAAAAATTAGAATAATTACACTGGTCAAGACTGAAATTATTACCGACTTAAAAAGGTCCTAATCTGTAACTTGGTGAGCTGAACACGAATATGACCATGAACAGTTTTCTTGGCTCTTGTTTTGAAGATATTTGATACAGTTCATTGTCTATGTTTCACCGTGTCTTCATTCCCATCTGAACTTCTTTCCTGACAACTGTGGTATGGTTAGTGATGAACATGTTGAACGTTTTCATCAAGATATCGCAACAATGGAAACAAGTCAAGGTGTCCACTACCATGGTGGCTGACTACTGCTGGACACTCCCCAGATGCTCTCGAACAGCTGTACAAGAGACAGACAATAATTATTGCAGAAAAAAAACAGAGCCAATTTTGCATTTAAATTGTCATATTCGTGTTGAGCACATAAAAATCGATAAGAAATGACTAATTTATTTCAGTTACATGACTTTTGTAAAAATGTGTTGACCAGTGTTGTACGTTTAGCCTTAACTCTTTTTTCTTAAATGAAAATTTAAACAATAAACCCATGCTTACAAGTAATATTATACCATCAATGATTGCTGTGGTTTGTCCCATGACTCATGAGATTTGCATTCACGAGCAGACATGCAGCCAAAACATTTAGCAGTCATTCTACAAGTCAAGAGACAATGCCAGTCGATCCATAAAGAACGATTTTTGGTGACAAATAAACATTATAACCTAGTTGAATGTGCATCACGTGTAACATTCCTTCCTTCCTTCCACACAATAGCAGTGGCAAGTTTATCTACTCTGGTTTTCTCCACTGCCCACCCACATTCAGTCCACCCCAATGGTTTGCACAATGAAATGTGTTTTGTTAATATTTACAACACCACTAAGTTAACCACATGCATCCATACAAGTAGGATGGGTAATATAAGAGATATATTAATATAATTAAGGTAAAGAGACAAATGGTGTTAATAAAATATATACAGCTGTACAACAGTGTATAAAAATCATACAAACTTATCTTTACAACCTCTCTCGTGGTTGAGGGTCATGGACGTGTATCCACTGCTGAATCTTGATTTGTTCGCACTTTTCTCCTGCAGACACAGTCTAATTCACACATATATTTTTTCGGTAGAATCTAATCCACATATATATATATATATTGCAGAGTTCAGTTTACAGATATTCTTGAATGTCAGGCGTGCATCATGCACACGTGGATACTTGCATGTCTACTAAATCAGACCTACACTTATGAGTAGGGGGGGTTTCAAACACTCGTGTAAAAGGCTTGATTGACTCTACTTCGGGTTGTGAACAAACGGATGAAGTCACAAGTCATACCCCTCCCCCCCCCCCAAAGGAAAACAGCAAACAATGCCAGAACTGTGTACAGAGCCTTATAAGCCACCCACGCAGTCATGTTTAAGGACATACAGACCCTCATCACCACCACACCGGAATTACTAGCGGAAGATAAGACTGACATCAGACCAGAAATACAGTTCACCTGCACCTTCATCTCCTTGACAAGTCATTTTGTGCGGGTGTCGGCGTAAAACTCAATTAACTACCTACGAATGGGTCTCAGCTCACTCAAGACAGCTGTGCATTCTTTCAACAAACACAGTGCTTGCCTTAGGCTACCCGGGTTATGTGTAATGGCTGCCTGATCAAAGGACTTTCACAAGACAACAAATAACGAAACCCCGCTATAATTTTGTTGTTGTTTTGTTTGGGGATTTTTTCCTCAGATATGATGAATTCTCTGTCAACCCTTTCATCAAGACCCACTGACTGCCAAGCAAAACCATATAATCTGTGTAAAGTCTTATCAATGGACACTTACCTCGTAACTCGAACGTTCGTAAGTAGGGGAATAACTGTACTGTGGGCTTTGATCACCAATTAAGATGATGACGTGTCTCTAAAATATGTTTGATATCAATCTATTTTAATTCTCACCTGGTTGGATGGAGCTGTAAAAACGAATATCTCTGAGAGCTGTTTTCCTTTTGAACAACAAACCCCTCATAATACAGTGTTATTTATTCGCCTGTGGTGATACTGATGGAAATGCAGGTTCTGCATATATTAATTTATATTTTAATAATTAATATAAAAGTTTCAAGACTGATGAGTAGAACAAAGACTGTTCACAATTTGTATTTTCTGCATGTTCACATGTATCATTTAAGTAACACTGTACCAATAAAACACATTTTGCATCAGAAACATTAAGGCATCAGAAAGTCAATCAAGTTCACAGTCTGTTGTTATCTCCAAAGAATACATCACTATCTGTAGGGAGAAATAACTAACAAAAAATTATTCTTCAATAGCTGGCAAAATTTGCCACAGCCACATCATGCGGTGTTTTGGCTCTTCAGAACTATTGGTCACTGGAATGTCATTGCTGTGTTTTGCAGTTTGTAAGTAATACAAAGGAATACAAACATCCAGTGTGTGCACAGCAGAGCCAATTGGCCACAGAAAATGCTGACGGGAATGAAGTAGAGAGAAAAAGATGCAGACATGGTTGGTGGGTTAGTGCACAGAGGTTAACAATGTCAAATGCTTTTGAAAAAGAAATAAGAGAGCTACAAAATAAACCACCAGATGACAGTGGAAAATACTAAATACTTCACAAACAGAAATATGAGATTGACCTTGGTGTCAGTTTTGAAAGTAGCGCTAGAAATGACTTAACTGAAAACATTCAGTAACAAGAAATCTGATCAACCTGGAGCACAGGTTATGTTGTTTTGCTTTTCTTTCTTTTGGTGGGGGAGAGGGGGAAGAATGGCGTCAGTAGTCCATTACATATAGATAGCATTCACATTAGAGAAATGCATTTCTGTAAATTTGAAGGTGAGTGAACTGTTAGTGGTTCAAGCTGAGCCATCTTTTTCCAAAGACATTTTATGAGGCAGATTGAATTCTTTAAATCTTTAGTAGCATAACAAACATTTGGTAAGGCTTTTTACAGCATATAATAAAGGACCTACAAGAATGAAATAACAGTTTATGGCATCATCACTGGAAGACCTGGAACTTGCATCCTGAGAAATTTCTGTTCCATTTTGTTTGGAATAATACAGATCCTGTTAATGCACTTCTGTTATTTCAGAACAAAAGTCTAGGATAACAGGTTCTTTAAAAACAGGTCATAACAAAACTTTATATCAGGAAAATGAAACTCTGAAAATGCTGATCTTCAATTGTCCAACTGAAATAGAATACGAACCAGAAAAAGGCCATTTCTAGGAACATTAATGCAATTTCAATTTTGAAAAAAAACACATGATAACGTATTTCCAAGAGTAATTATGGACATCTAGAAAGAAAGATGTACCCATCTACTGTAAAACACTCAAGACCTGACACAAAACCAGTGTCTGTTAAGCGCAGACATCAATCCTTTGCTTGAAAAGTTTATCACATGGACTATACACTATGCAATACTCACAGTAGTATGCAATATGCATGAGATGCATGAAAAAACATATTTTGGCACAAAAATCACATCTAGTAACACTGCCGTAATGTCTTACAGGAAGTTGTAGTAACAGTATGCAAGAAATTAACAGCGGCTTCAAAATACTTACTAGTTCAACCACAAAGCTTCTTTGTGCGGCAGGCAGAGGTCCAAATAATGGACCCAACGTTCTAAAAAAAAAGTGAGCAGTTGGCACTAAAATGGATTGTTTATCAAATATCACAAAACCAAAACAGGTGACCTGATCTTCATCGACTCAGGTGGGAGGGTGATATAGCCTCCCCTATCTATCCCCATCATCGTTGTCTCTTTACCAATGCAAATCAGTCAATTATGCTTCATTAATGATCTTTCACAGACGCCACACGTCTTTAAAAATAGAATTGTGATCGACTATTTGTGTTATTGCGACTTTTTGAAGAAATCATGCTCAAAAATATAAATAGTACATTTTAAGAGAGCCCCTTTGTCTCCCACGGAACATATGTTTTGATCAATTGCTCTTACCTGGAGAAATAGTTCCCTTATAAATCTTCAGTAAAGCCTGACAACTGCAGAACGCGTATGATCAAGTGAAAGATAAAACAACAAAAATAAAAAGGCATTATGATATGGTTTTTAAGAGCATTATTTCAACATTTTTAATTCATGAACTTGAATTATAGGTGTCTGAAGTCATGGTTCCTGCAATCAAGCAGCCAAGTTAATCTCTCTACTACAACCCCTCTAATTAAGTTACAACCTGATTTTGGTGAATATCAGCAAGTCTGAATAGGGAAGTTTTACAATATCAAGTAATACCAGTACAGTACCAATAATGTCTTTTTACATGATGACTAAGGACTTAGTAGCGCTATATTTCTCAGCTTTTCTGCCAAGCTCTTCCTCTGGTAGAGAAATCACCTTTTTCATGTTTTTAATACCTTCACATAATACACTGATGTTGCTGCAATATCAAATGCTCTTTGACATTAATAAAAAAAGCAAACAAACAAAAAACAGAAGCACAATGTTACAAAATAAAAAGTGCATCCTAACATGGATTTTTACAGAGTGCATTAAAGTGTAATAAATTCATTAACCCTCTTTGCTGGGCAGCACGGGCAAGGCAATTTTCATTACTTTTTATTGCAAAGTTCAAGTTTTCTCTTTTCCAAAAATGTATAGGTTTCTTGGTCAAATGTTTATCTCAAGGAGCAATAATAAAAAACAAACTTCACCCATTGTCGTCTTTGCAGTCTTCAGTTATAAGCCAGTTATTGTAATGTTTTATTTTTATGTTGAACTAAGAGGGCTACACCTGCAGGAAGCAAAAGGTCGCGGTGTGAAAAGGTGCTGAGCTTTATATACTTCACCCATGAAGTTTTTCACTAATGTCAACAATGTTTTAAATAGCCTAATGTTTAAAAGACAACCTTTAAATAGGCTGACAACCTAAAAGCTGCTTCAGACATGCTGCACTGGATAGGTCTCATAAGTGTGGTTTGTCAAAGGTGCATCTCAATTGAAATAATCTTTTTACATATACTGCACAAATGAGGTTTCACATGACTGTAAATTATCATGTGAGGTCTAAAAACAATCCTCCTTTTCAATGTAGCTTTATATTCACTGCACTGGTAATTGGTTTCTAATCACTGTGGATCACCATGTGCCCTTTTACCTCACTTAAGCGCTTAAAAGTAGCTTTACACACACTGCACTGGTAAGGTCTCTCATCACTGTGGGTCACCATGTGGCCTTTTAAGTCACTTGAGCGCTTTAAAGTAGCTTTACAATCATTGCACTGGTAAGGTCTCTCATCACTGTGGGTCACCATGTGCACTTTTAACTCACTTGAGCGCTTAAAAGTAGCTTTACATTCACTGCACTGGTGAGGTTTCTTATCACTGTGGATATTTTAGATGTGATATTTTAACATTCTTGAGTTCTTAAATGTAGCTTTACACAGACTACACTGGTAAGGTCTGTCATCGCTGTGGGTCACTATGTGCACTTTTAACTCACTTGAGCGCTTAAAAGTAGCTTTACATTCACTGCACTGGTATGGTCTCTCATAACTGTGGGTCATTGTGTGATATTTTAAATTTCTTGAACCCTTAAATGTAGCTTTACACACACTGCACCTGTAAGATCTGTCATCACTGTGGGTCACCATGTGATTTTTTAACCCACTTGAGTGCTTAAAAGTAGCTTTACACACACTGCACTGGTATGGTCTCATATGACTGTGGGCCAAAACATGTCTTTTTAGGAATGATGGAAACCTGAAAGAAGAGTGACACCTTTTGCAATGATAATGTTTAGCAGTACTGTTGATTTGCTTTTATGACTTTTTGGCGACTTCGGTGACAGTTGAATGTATCTGACTTTCTGTCACAATATCCATCGTCTCAAGAGTTTTACATCTACCATTACTCATCTCTTGAACGTTATCATCAAGAGCATGCTCCCACTCTGCCTGCTGACCAGGTAAGTATACCTCAGTCTTCACTATGTAAGTATTATCTTGTTTTTCTTTCTTAATTACAAGTTGTTCTTCTGTCTTTGCAGCATGTATAGGCTCTTGTTCAATCTTAATTAAACAACAAACATCTTGAGAGTGGAGCCTGGTTTTAACAGCACTCTCATTCTTACAGACTGTCTGCTCAGCGTGTGCAGCTTACCCAATGTCTAAGTGATGGAGTTCTTGACCAGGAACTTGCTCATCTTGAACTGAACAAACTTCAGAGCTGACCCCTGTCTTCACACTGTCACGCCTCCCACCTGTCTGCTGATTGTTTACAGTATGCGCAGTTTGTATGTGACAGAGTTCTTCACCAGTTTGCATATCAAAACAAATAACATCTTGAGAGTGGTAATCCAATTTCACAACACTCTGAAGATCAACCACTGAGCTTGGGTCACTCTTTATGTGGAACAGACGTGGGACTTGGACAGTCAATGTTTCTTGTATCTGACACTGATGATTTTCTGTCACAAAATCCATCATCTCAGGAGTTTTACACCTGCCATCACTCATCTCTTGAACGTTCTCATCAATGGCATGCTTCCGCTCTGCCTGCCAACCAGGTAAGTATATCTCAGTCTTCACTGAACAAATGTCCTCTTCAGAGTTGACCTCAGTCTTCACAACACTGTCATACCTCCAACCTGTCTGCTGATTGTGTGCAACATGCTCAGGTTTTATGTCATGGAGTTGTTGACCAGGAACATGCTCAGCTTTAACAGAACAAGAGAGATCTTGAGGGTGGAGTTCCTGTTTGACAACACACTCATGTTTCCAGTTCGACTGCTGACTTTGAAGATTAACCACAGACCTTGGTTCACTCTTTATGTTGAACAGATGTGGGACTTGGACAGTCAATGCAAATATCGACACAAAGGTTTATCATTTTCCCCATACGAAGACTAGACAATCAACTCAGCTGAAATGCTTCCTATGCCAAAGTGCGGAACTTTTTCCAGACTTAGGATAGAAGAGAAAAAGGTGAGGCCGGCATGTGGTCCCATCCATCCTAGAGGTCACTGTCTCTGCTTCCTCTGTCCCTGGGTGAAATGTCTCTTGTCCTCCCTTACAGACCTCTTCACTTGGCGGTTGGCTTACCAATATTTCACTCTGAGACCTTCTTTCCCTTGCTGGTCTTGGCATTGACTGAGCTTCTGTTTCAGTCCCTTTTTTTGATTCAATCTTTGCCCAGGTCTCTGGAGTCATCCATTCCTTGTGTTTTCTTTCCCTCTTCCCTAGAACAGCTGTACAGGTTGTCTTCCAAATGCTCTTGTGTTGACCAGTGTTCTTCCACTGATTCTTCTGTCAGTCCTGAAAGGGCCTCATATTTATTCTTAATTTCACAGTTATAAATTTCCCTTGTCTCCTTGTTCTTGAGGTACTGAGTATTGAACTTGTGGTGTGGTCTGCCTGCTGTATCGATGAAGGATTTCAGCTTGATCTTGAAGACTGCTATTAGGAGCTGGTGGTCTGAACCAACATCTCCTCCTCTTCTCACTCTGACATCTTGGAGACTCCTTCTCCACTTTCGACCAACCGTTATATGGTCAACCTGGTTTTCCGTCTGGCCTGTGTACCTCTTGTTATACATAGGATCATGTATTTTTAGCTGTAAATGTACATAGGATGATGTCATTTAGATGTCGCTGTAGCTAGGACTGTGTGTTCTACTAAGGATGATGCTACAGCTAGTTCACACTTTTCATCAGTACAGCGTGATTATACTGCTTTCTGTACAGCTAGATGACACCAATCTCAGTACAACTAGATTACACTGACCTCTATACAACTAGATCACACTTACCTCTCTACAGTTAGATTACACAAACATTTGTACAGCTAGAGTACACCAGTCAGTACAACTAGATTACACCCACCTATGTGCAGGTAGATTATCGTATGATGGTTATCCCAGTGATGGTTAACCTCAAACCGAGAAATGATAAAAAGGAAAAAGATGGGATAAATAATGATACGATAAAAATTGTCAAAAAATATTTTGTATTTCTCTCGACTATTGTCTTGAATTCGTAAAGAATGCTTACAGCGTTGATAATCATTTGCCCGCTGAGTTTTAACAGTTGGTGGTGAAGACAACAGCAAGTTGATAACACAGTAGTCTCAGTGGTCTTTCTAGTCAAAATGGCTTCCCCTGTCCCGTGTGGCGACACAAA
Organism: Marisa cornuarietis; assembly: GCA_004794655.1. Classification (NCBI taxonomy): domain Eukaryota; kingdom Metazoa; phylum Mollusca; class Gastropoda; order Architaenioglossa; family Ampullariidae; genus Marisa; species Marisa cornuarietis. Next base: position 858,165 of record SMMW01000613.1, read on the forward strand.
GACCCTTTCAGACCCTGATTTGGACTTAAAGATATCACAAACTTATTCTCCTGAAAGCCAAACCCTTTAAATCAACACATTATGAAAGTTGCTGGGTTCTGTAGTACTGACACCATTACTTACTGCCGAGTGGCGAGTCAATAAAAACTAGTGAATGTCAAAGGACCGGAGCTCTGCTCATCGTAAGGAGGATAAGTTAACGAGGTGTCATTGCTTGCAGCACAGGGAGACAAAACCTCTGTCGGATTGTAGTCTTAGGTTACAAACAACAATTGTCCTTTGACTAGGAATTCCAATTAAAGGACAGAGAACTGGTTTATTGCGACAGTTTTATGCCGATGTTCAGCGGGTCTCAATGGTGGCACCTCTCAGTTGGTGTGGATGTGTCAGCAGAGAAAGCTCAGAAAATCTGTCTCACTAGGTGAGTTTCACTAGCTAAGGTCAGTCCCACCAGATTTGCCTCACGAGTCACCAGGTTATGTCAGTCTCAACTGTGTGCAGACAGAGCTATGGTTACCTGTTTGTGGTTAAAGTGGTCAAGATATCCATCGCCTAGTGGCGGTGAGTATGAGTGGTTGTGACACTGGTCCTCGGTACCTCTCCCAACCCACTCCCACCTGTACACCCGCTCGTCTTCGTCCTTCATCTTCTGACACCGAGCTTCATTGAGTCCCACTAGCTAAGACAAAAACTTATGGACAGAGATATTTCTCATACCAAGTCCCATCAACTTGGAACAGATTAGCCATCAGCCTTCGTCACTCTGATTCTCTTACCACCTTTGTCCAAACTTAAGACTCATCTCTTCATAACAGCGACCTCACTGTGACACAGTCCTGACCATGAGCGTGCATACCGTGTGTCTGTTATTTATTTTCTGTATAAAAATGAGTGTCTGTTGCAGAAGTGAGCCTGTCTGATATATGTTGTTGGCGATTAAATCTGTATATTATTTATGTAAAGCGCTCTGAGCAAATCATTGGAAAAGCGCTATATAAATCTTCATGATTATCATTATTGACCTTCCCTCCCTGATAAATCATCATCATCATCATCATCATCATCATATTATTATTATTATTATTATTATTATTATTGCTGATGCTACTCCTGAGCAGCTGCGAGCTGGACAGAGGGAAGTTTTTCTCCCAGTGGTCAAGGCTGGCTTTGAACTACTTCTCACAGTCCAGCGCACCATTAACCACCACACTAGACAAACTTCCCTAATTAGTGAAGGAAACACACTATAGACTGGGTCTAGACAGTATAGCGAGTACAGGCTATTTTGTTTCTCAGGTTGATCGTGCTTCGCCAAGTCCAAGAGGGCTACTAACGGGAGGGTGTGTCCACTTCCTGTCGCTGTGGCTCACAGGTAGGCAGACTTTGGCAAGATATGAACACAGGTGTCGGCGAGTTCTGAAGGCAGTGCCTGACACAGTAGGTCTTCGCGGGGGCTGGCAGGTTATGAACACAAACACTGGCCAGCTATGAACACAGATGCTGTCAGATTACGCAGACCTCATTCAATGCCGCCCTCATGTCAAGAAACAACAGCAGCACATGTAGTCCATCTGTCCAAATGCTTATTTTCCAGCTGTCGAGCTGCACTCATGATCCAGAAATCCTGCCCCAAGCCACGCCCGACATTTATTCACTGGAGTTTTTCGGTATACCTGTGCTATACAAGCAATAAAACGTGCGTTCCCCCCCCCGCCCTCCCCCCACACACATAACAGAAATCATTCAAACATGAAGATACCATACAGCATACAAACAAACATAAGTATTCCACACAACACATAACCCAGCAAACGTATTCCCCAGAGCACACAAACATTCCAACACATATATTGTACACTACTCAAGCACACAGAAAAAGACAAGAGGAAGAGAATAGGTACAAACAACACATAATAGCCAGACCACATCGACACATACAAAAAGAAACACACACATATATATCTATATATAAATAACACAAGGCGCGTACAATACCCAAAGCACACATGGCAATAATTATCAAGAGTTGAGTGGTTCAGACACAGTGCTCCTCCCATCTGATAAATGTTGTTATCAATCAACATGACATCAGCAGTGTGGTAGTTATTGAAAGGTAAGAGCAAGACAGCAGGCAGTGTGCATCTCCCTGTGCTGGCTCCAGTCTTTGTTTAGTTGTTTGTACCGTTGTATACCTGCAGTAATAATAATTGATATCAGCGATATTGCCGGAATATTGCATCCTTGTCAAGGACGCAGTCACTCGTCATACCCCTTCTGTCAAAAAGAAACACAAACAGTGTCAGAAGTACAGACAGACGGACAGACAGACATACGGACAGAGAGACAGACATGCGGACAGAGAGACAGACGGACGGACGGACAGAAAGTTCTAATGCACATGAAATGGAGACCAGAACTGATAAAGTGAAGTCATGGCCATTGGCAAGGGCAAATCAGAGATCTACATGGACGAGTACGGCTCGAGGACGTAGGCCACCCTCTCCAAGGACGGCAGCTCACGACAGATGTCCACATCAGGATCGCAGCAGCAACAGCGGGGATGACTCGGCTGGACAGGATTTGGCGCAACCATCAAACTAGGCAGAGTACAACCTGTACAACCTGTACAAGTCCCTCGTAGAGCCCATTGCATTACGGATGTGAGACGTGTAGAGGAGAATCCAGACATTCGAGGACAAGTTCTTAAAGAGGCTGCTCCAAAGCTCAAAATCTCGGATCATTAAGCATAAAACCAAGAAATTTCTACGAAGTACGGTCGCTACACTACAAAGGTACCAGGAACACCTACTTGCAACAGTCGAGCGGTGTAAGCTGGTGTAAGCTGGTGTGGTTTGCTCAAGTATCACCAAAATGCTTTTAAGTAGAATATACAGCCATAGATCAGTCTAAACACATAACGCTCGGCAAATGTTAGTAGTAGAGAGTTAACAGTTGAACCCCAAATGTTAGTATAAACCCCATTCCAGGCTCGACTAATGCTAACAGTAGGCTTCAGACAGGGCTTGGTAAATGTTGACACTATAGCTTGGGGATTGGCAGAGGACAGCAATAAAGACCCCGTACAGGGCTCGTCCAGTGTTAATGGTACAGACCCCATACGGGGCTCAGTCAATGTTAGAAGTATACGCATCTTCATAGTGAGCTAGGCAAATTTTAACAGGGTAGCCCCTTATTCGGGGTTGAACAATTACCTGTGAAAGTAACATGTATCACCTGCTTGTTGACCCAGATGAGAGAAATACCAGCGAAACCAGACACGAGAGAGACAGGGACAGGCATAAAAGAGACTTGTGTGTGTGTGTGTGTAGAAAGCCTGTTTCTTCCTGCTTCTAACAATACCACAGCCTGGTAGCCGCAGGGACCAGTACATCCTTAGGGCCCTTTCACCCTCTTCTCTCCCCCTTCTCCTACCTTGTGGTGATAATCGATGCCCTAATCAACGCGCTTTGTCATGCAACGGCAGCGACACTGATGTTGCTCGATCAAATCTCAAAAATTACGAAAATAATCCAGCGAAACTTAAGTTTCGAGTTTGTCTTTATTCAGTCGTTTACCTTTTCACTGCTTTACACTCAACCTGTGGCAGCTTTCATTCAGTGTAAATTTCTGTTAACCTGTCCAATAGGCGATCTGTGAGAAATCTCTACGCTTCACTTGGCATGCGGCAGGGGGAAAACGAGTAATTTATCTGTGACGGCAGGGGGCGCTTCTCTGCGCCAGTTGTCCTGCACACCTCGTGCAAGAAGAGCAGGGCACCCTTGACTAAGCTTTTGACTGGAGTGAAGAGAGCGTGTTCAAAAGTCAAGGCACACACGCGATATCGGTGCGAGCCATCAAGGTTGCTACATCGACAGACCAAATTTACGATGTCGTAAAAGCTGCAGGTAGACAAAACCTGCGAAACTGAGACATTTTCGATACTTTCCACAAAATGTGCATAGATTGTTCATCTCACACGAGCAATGTTTGAGGCATGTGTAGATAACATTTCACAATCCTTTAGCTTTAGCTCACACTGCAGTGCTGCCCGTTCCGATCCATCTCTCATATGGATGGAAATATTTCTTTCTTTCTTTCTTTCTTTCTTTCTTTCTTTCTTTCTTTCTTTCTTTCTTTCTTTCTTTCGTTCTTTCTTTCTTTCTTTCTTTCTTTTGTTTCTTTAAACTCACACCCTTGCTGTAGCCAAGTGCGTTGATCCAAAAAGAAAAAAAAAAGGAATGAAATCCCATCATCGTTCTTTCTTCACAAAATAACTCGATCCTTCTGTTTGCTACTTTGGGAGAAGACAGGGGACCGATCTCGGGCTCGTCCACCCTACGGTCTTTGGCCTCCCGAGAGAGGAGCAGCTATTCGTCACTGAAAACTCATCGCCAGGTGTAAGGCGTTTTCCTGCAAGTCAATCAACTTTCATAGAAACCACCACTTTGTCCAGGTGGTAGCGTCTTACGTAAGGAAACGACAAAGTTTGGAAAATGCGATCAAAGAGGCCACGTGTCCTGTTTGTAACAGTCTTCAACTGTACCGCCTCTCTCTCTGGGACTGTGGTGTACAACGGCAACGTCAGCATCTTGTTCTACGACGTAGAAGCCTCGGACAGCGAGGTGAAATCGTGAACTTTGACCTAGTGGTGTCGGGATGTGGAGTTAAACAGACTGTAACTGTGAGGTGTCAAGATCTCAAACCGTTTCTTATACCCTTGTATGGTGAGCGCCATGACTAACAACTCGTTAATTTTCGTTCGATAGGCTTTTTAACTCTTATGTTATGTTTAGTCGCCTTCGCCTGGAGCTTCAATTCCCCTTGTGTGTGTGTGTGTGTGTGTGTGTGTGTGTGAGAGAGAGAGAGAGAGAGAGAGAGAGAGGGAGAAGTGATTTCGTGGCAACGTGGCTCCTACGCACGACTGAATAAATGCCGATCTGACCACTAACCTTGAGTGAATTTCTAACACACGGCAGCTGGGCTTATCGCAAATTTTCATCACAAACAAGTCAGATTTCACTTTTTCTGTCACGCAAGCCGCTCCTGGGGCTTATTTGAGGTCCGAAACATCTGGTTAGACGAAGAAAAGATTATCTCAAACATGACGACTGCATAACACGGGAGACGTTGATACCACAGAAACAGAGTCTCGGCTGACATTCACTCGATTTGTTTCAGACAAACCCCTGGTGTTACACCAGGTCTGATGTGAAGAGAGTACAGATAAAGCAGGCGGGGAGTCCATGATCACATAATGAGGAGGACATCTTGCGTGAGAAAACAGACCTGTATCGAGTTTCGCTCCTTCATGACTTTGTTGGGGGTTGTGAATGGAGTTTTGGTGATAGGTATCGTCTGGTTCGATTTTAGACAATGCTGCAAAGCAGATCTCTTGTTAACAGGGTTTTGGGTGGGCTTTGTGCTGGAAGATCAATTCCCGTGAGCAATGTAATGCACAGCTTAATTCCAATAAAAATGTTCACGCCATACAACAGATGTGCAGTGAGATAACTCCAGAAAAATATTTTCCTAATTTCACGGAAAAAGCTCACCCTTTGTCAGCCCGGGTCTTAAAGTCGAGGCACCCGGTCAGCACTGCATAGAAAGGCACAGGATTCTGATCTCGTTTCGCGACACTCGCTGTATGTGACACCTGCCTGCTGGCCGTATCGGGGTATCGGGGAGTTCCGGGTACTCCAGTTTCCCTTCCCCTCCCTCTCCCCTCATACTGCGAAAACCTCAAGGTGGTAGGACTTCCCCGCCAAAGCAACTAACCAGCCAATCAACCACCCAACTAGCTAACCAGCCAACCGGGACAAGTACACCCGTCAAACCTCGCAAGTGACCCCGGTCCCATAGTCCCACAGTCACATAGTCCCACAGTCCCACAGTCACATAGTCACACAGTCCCACAGTCACATAGTCACACAGTCCCATAGTCACATAGTCACAGTCCCACAGTCACATAGTCCCACAGTCACATAGTCACTCAGTCCATCATCCTTCAACCAATGTATTGGGAAACAAATCTGCATTTAGCTCAACATGTTGACAAAACTTTTAATGTCCAGAACTTTTGATAGTAAACAAACTGGTTTCCCGTCTTTGTCGAAGTTAATCAAACCTTCGACATTTTTCCGCCTAGAATGATGGAATATGTCGGACTATAAGCCGCCACTTCTGTCCCCAACTTTAAACCCTGCGGCTTAAACTCAATGCGGTTTGTTCGCGAGTTTTTTCAGATTTTTCAGTTTTCCATTGTAATAGGACGTACATACACTTACCTTGCATACACACGACGCATATTACACACATTGTAATACTACGCACATACGCTTACCTTGCATACGCACGACGCATATTACACACACACACCACGCTCCACGAACCCCCGTAGGTGGGGATGAAGGTGAAGAGATTTCTAGTTGATTTATGGAAGATGAAGAACTCGCTGCTCTCTCTTTCCTATCTGGCCATGGAACCGTCGTCTTTCTTCTTTTTACGTCATTCTTTTCCCAAAATGACGACAAACAAATGACGTACACAAGACGTCAAACACAAGACACCATTCACACACGAAACAATACAAGACCTACACCTAACTCATCACACACACACACACACACACACACACACACACACACACACACACACACGAAACAATACAAGACCTACCCCTAACCTATTACACACACACACACACACTCACACACACACGAAACAATACAAGACCTACCCCTAACCTATTACACACACACACACACACACACGAAACAATACAAGACCTACCCCTAACCTATTACACACACACACACACACACTCACACACACACGAAACAATACAAGACCTACCCCTAACCTATTACACACACACACACACACACACACACACACGAAACAATACAAGACCTACCCCTAACCTATTACACACACACACACACACACACACACACACACACACACACACGAAACAATACAAGACCTACCCCTCACTCATTATATCCATTAATTCTTCAATGAGCTCCATGTTACAGTGTTAACTGTTCACGTTGTTACAGTGTTCACTGATCACATTTTTAAATCAAAGCCGTCTACCATTGAAGCATCCTCATCCTCATCATGACGAAAACGATACGAAAGGCCTAGCATGCAGCTTTCATGTTCAATATATTTGTGGCTTATTTGTGAAAAAAAAATTTAGATTTTTTTAAAATTGAGTGGATGCGGCTTATTAAACAGGTGGGCTCAGTAGACCGAAATTTATGATAATCGTTTTACACAATTTTATGTCATAATAGAGTCTCGCTGTTGACAAATTCTCAATAATCCCTGTTCACATATTTATTTTCAGTGCTAAAAGAATAATCCACGATAACTACCCTAGTAACTGAATAAAGTTGTATTGATATCGTGTGCACAAACGAGTTCCCACAATCTCAGCGTTTTGGAATAAAATTACAAAATACCACAACATCGACATAAGAAGTTATTATTATTATTAAATCAGGTTACAGTTTCAAACATACTCAATATCGAAAAAAGTTTTTTTTATAATATGAGTTTTTCTTTTTCATGTTTGTGTAGGTCCTTGGCAGCAAATAACAAAATGTAATTAGTTTATCTCATGAAGCGACTTCTGAATCAAACTTGAGTCTTGGGGCATCGTTTGCACTCTGAGGAGGCCCAGCCTGTGCGGCCTCTTACCTTGTATCGGCACACCTGGTACACCTGGCACACCTGGTACACCTGGCAGCAATAAGTCTTGCTTCCTGCAACCGCTGCTTCCACAGGTTTTCCAGTAATTTCTCTCGCAACATCATCTTTACAAGTTTCTCTTGTCTTGACTGGTGTCACTGTTTCTTAACTTGCTTTTCGTGATCTGTCCTTTGCTGATGACATGGCATTAAGCAACAACATAATACTAAATACTTCTACACACTACTACATACTGCTTCTCCTGTTGCCTGTGCAGTACTTGGCTTTTCCTCCTTGCTGCACTCATGAGCTTAAGTTTCTCAACAAGCCACTACCCGGTTGTGTTGTGTCCCAGCCTGTACAGGAAAGACTGGTGATGTGTCTAGTCAGTTCAACTGTCTAACCAACTCACAGCATTTCTCATACTAAATGAGCTTCAGAACATAAAATAAATGCGTGTAGATTTAGTGATTCCAAGTAAAACTATTGTGATATTTCCTAATAACAAATCTTGGGTAACTAAAAATTTGAAACATGCACTAAATAACAAATAATGCGTTTTGCTCACAGAAAATGCTCGGATAAGAAATCAGCCAATAGGCATGTGAGATAGGCGATAAGAGAGAATAAAGACAAGATAAAGTTACAGTACTGTGCCAACAAGAGAGAATAAAGACGAGAGAAAGTTACAGAACTATGCCAGCAAGAGAATAAAGACAAGGGAAAGTGGTGGTATTGTGCCGCTGCAAACCGTTCAGTTCTGACACAAACTGCAAAAGTCTTATTCACTCACATACCCTGAAGTCATCTACGGGTGGTGTGCAGTGAACACACCAGTCAGCCTTTAGTTGCAGAAGAAGGTTTGCGAATACATGAGGAAAGCTCCAGTGAGTGCTATTTGTTTTCTTGAGCGTTTAGATGACCACCAAGATGACGGCAGAAAAATATCAAGGGAGGCAATTCATACTGGTTGGTCTATGCAGAAAAAAACAGGCGTTGCTGGCCTTTGTTTGGTGGCCGTGATACTCAGCGGTTCAACAGCTTCACCGCCTGCTCTCCAGAAAGAAAAAAAAAATGCAAACCGGAACAGCCCTAAAGGCATATGTATTTGTAGGGTTGTTCGTCCCTGTGTGGACCAGAACTGCTCGGTGGCCTGTACTCTGATCAGTTCTGAAAAAAAAACTTAAGATAAAATGCGACCCTCCAACAGAACATTGTCCGTTTTCAATAACAGTTTTAAATCAAAGATACGAGCTCTGCACGTGGATTCGGGGAAATTATGACAAATCCTGATAATGTATATCATCATGTTTTGAGTCATCGCTCAACTTACGTTCACGTACATCGTCAAACTGTCGTCGTCATCAGATATCACTGCTATCATCATCGTGGTCAACGACAACAAAGTGAAATGAGCTGGTAATGGATGTAGAGAGATGATACAGTTCTGTTCCGACCATTAATTGCTGTCACATTTCAGCTTCCTGTGTGTGCGTGTTTATGTGTGTACATGTGCTGCGCGTGCACGTTGGTGTCGGGGAGCGTGGGTGCATACACGCGCTTCTGCAGGTGTTCGACTACAAAAGTTGAAGTGGTTTTTCTCGCCACAACATACGCAACACTAACAAGAGACTCGTATTTTGTCCTAAGGTTTATTTGTCTTCATAAACAAGCATCATATATACATAAGGACGACAAGCTTTTAACGATGTAACAGCGTGTTAACACTTTTGACTCCAGAATCTAAATAGTAAGCAGCCATGGCAAACACAAACAGTCGCCCCTCCCCCTCCCCCAATGTCCCACATCGTGGAGCCTTCAAACATCTTTCCCTACTGCACGTGGCGTTTCCATCCCTCCCACAATCCCCGAAATTCAACAAACTGTCTGCAGGAAGACACTTGTCACGTGACTCGAGTACCTGAGGTCTCATTCTGTGACACACTGACATATCGGCTATTTCCCTTAAATTATCTGCCACCTCGACAAAGTTTTGTCGCAAGAAAAGGTCTTCGATTGAACTTTTGCTTACATGCCAGGGATATAAACAAAAACAGTAGTCCTAAACCTCAATGAAGTTTTGTCAAGGTGTTGGATCATCTACTGACCACTGTAATGTCAGTCACTTGTCATGTCAGATGTCATCGCTTGCTGACGGTGAAGACAACTGTTGACAAGGATTACATCATGCTTGAAGTACAGTCATTTGTCTAGACCCAGCCTTTACACACAAGAAATGTACATAAACTGCTCATAAACAACACAGTTTCAGCGCTTGATAAACGCGTTTACGTGTGATAATGGTTATTCGTGATAAGCACGTGTTTTCGTGTGATAAACCAGGCGGTGGGTTTGCGCATGACAGCGACAATCGGGTGTCGTGAGTTCGTATCTCGGTTCCGACGTACATGTGTGTCTGTGTGTGCTCGCGTGCGTGCGTGCGTCCTTGTATGAGGTACATTTGCTGCCTACCCTAAACGGTGTGTGTGTGTGTGTGCCTGTATGTGAAGTGCTTTGAGCCTGGTTTGAGGGAGAACGCGCTATACATAGACGTTCGCCGTTAATTTTGCGAAAAAAACACAGAAGTGTTGTCACGTGACTTTATCCTGGAGCTACATCGTTGGGTAGACGAGAGACAGGAAAACAAGAACCGGTAACCACTGTGTTGTTGTGACATAAAAAAAACCCAACTTATCACGTGAAAGAAAGATCAAAAAGCAATTTGCCTTTAAAAATCGTGACGCGGCAGTCACGTGCAAGATGTTTCAATGCACGCTGCAGCGGCGCTCTGTACCTACGGGTGGGAGTTGGGGGTACATGTCCATAAGGGAGACCACTCGTGCTATATATTGCTACATCATGAAGGGAGACAATTAGATACTCGGAACAAGAACTTGCAGCAGCGTCTTTGCAAATGCAGCAATAGAAAAAGACAATGGCTGACGGATGCACACCAGTCACAGGACAACATCTGTAGACGAGAGGGCGCTCCAGTCGCAGGCAGGACACAACAACAACAACAACATGGCTGAAAGGCTGCATCACGAGGTGGTAGATGCTGCAACAACTAGCAAATATCAGAAAAAGTCCGATTCAAGAACAAACATCTGCTACAATCAGTAACAACACAAACACAAAAAATGAGGCTTCCACCAAAAACAAAAAAACAAAAAACAATAAGAAAAAACCCACCAAAATGGTCGTCTCTTGCCTGTTCTACATTAAACACAGTTAACTTGTTTGTGCGCGACATTACTTCGCTACAACCGCAGCTACGAAGTACGGGGCAAATCTCTGGCAAGATTTTCCATCGCAGTTTTTGTTGCTGACGGTCTAGAGTCTAGACAGACCTCTGCATGCGATTAGTCGCGGTGTGTGAAGGCGACTTTAAGCGGCTAAGAAAAGCTGCGACCTCTCGTGTGATGTCACCTACTGAATGGGAAACAAACATCGTCACTGTACCTGATGCTGGGTGGATCACCAAGGCCTCTGCACCTTTGTTGTCGTGAAATACCCCATTGCATATTACATACCCACCCGAACCATCACCAGCTTACCAACCACAGAAAGGCCTCTTGTGTACCTTTTGACCTGCTACTGTGTGGTAGCTCGCCAACATTAAAAACAACATTGGTTACACTTTCTTACCACAAATACTTTAGTCTTCTGTTAGTTCAATGTTGTGGTCTGTACGTGAAGATATTTACGAACAGTTCCACTTGTCCAAAAAGCTAAATAAAGATTTACGGTATCATCCACCCCACGATTGCGTACCTGAAGCCACGATCCACTCCAGGTCCCAGCCCCTGTGGCATAGAGGACTTGGCGGGGTGGGTGGGTGGGTGGAGGTACAGTTCAGTAAACAGTTTTTATGGCATAGCTTTGGTGTTCACGTAAACTGCTCTGAATCGCTCAGCCAATAAACATGCGGCTTAGGAAACCTCCAGCCAATGAATACGAAGCACAGAAACGTCCAGCGAAGGCAAACAACTAACGTGCTCTTCCCTACACACTCAAAGCATTTAAAGCACAGCCGTAGTACACACAAAACTCTCTACTTGTTTGTTTAACTGTTTGTAGCTTGTTTGTTTGTTTGTTTACGGTTGTCCTCTCTGTTTACACGACGGCTTTGCGTGTTATCCTCAGGTAGTCGTGGTGCCACTCATCTGGCGGTGAAATGCAAAGCTGATCTTTGTTCGTCTCCCGTCAGCAGCGACGACCGCTGAAAAGGACGCGGCGGTGACAAAGACTCACGAAGGTAAGCAAGGGTCAGAAGTCAGTTGAGGCCTAGTGCCTACCATTGTGTGGTGGCTGTGTGCCTTGCTCCAGCCTCGCTACAACAGGTTTGACTTCCACTTCCGCCGACAGAAAATCTGTTAGTCAAGAAATTCTCCGCCTCTGAACTGATTTCTGGTTGTTTGGCGCTACAAGCACGAACAAGTGGTCCACAGAGTTCACACACACACACACACACACACACACACACACACACACACACACACACACACAGACTCACACACACTCTCACTCACACACACACACACAAACATGCCGGCTGTTGGTCGGCGCGGCACGAGGAAATTGTTCGCCGTCCCAAGGAATAATAATCCCGTCCCTTCTCCCAGAACATGTGCCGGGCATGCGCGTGCGATGTCTCTCGCTGACGTCACGTCCGGTCCACTGCAGTCACGAGCGTCAGCCCAGCTGACTGGTGACGTAAGCGGAAGGAGCGTCATCAGGAGTAGAAGAAGCGACGCACCTTGGGTGTCAGCAGCTTGAAGAAGGAGTGTGGGAACATGGAGCGCGAGACGTTGGCGTACTTGAGGTAGTTGTACGGCGTGTAGATCACCTCCAGCAGCGCGTGCAGCAGCAGACGATCCTATCACGTCACACACACACACACACACACACACACACAGATAGAGTGTTACGAAACCATTAAGATCTTATAAACGTTAAGACTGAACAAAATGCATAAAGGTATCAAAGGACGAAAGAATAAATAAATGAACGACTGAAAATACAAAGGAATGAGCGAAAGTTGCGTTTCTTATTCTCTTCAGTTGCCATTGAAGCGAATGGGCACCATTAACTCAGTAGCATGATCACCTTTCCGCTGTATCCCCCCACCATTTCCCCCCTCAGCTCGGGGGCTTGTTCCCCGCACTCACCTTAAAAATCTGCTGATGCTGGTAAGAACTGTACAGCCGCCCATCCTTCACAATGTCTTCAATCAAGGATTGGTACTCTTCTGAAACAAAAAGTGCACCAGTTGCTTCTCTTACCCGTTAAACCACTTTATGCGACTTAAGTTATCGACAGCCTGTTATCATTATACCGATGATTGTTTCCAGGGGCGGAACAGAGCAAAACTGTTTGATGACGAATTACAGCCGCTTTTTCCTCAGACTTCTCTTGTCCTGCGATGACCATGTAACCGTCCGTCGTTTCGAAGCCATTTCTACAAAGGACAAAACTGAGAAATAACAACTGCCTAAAAACGGTACTGCAGTGAATACCCTCACACTTCGGTATTACAGGAGAGCTAGCCTCCAAGTGTGACAACAACAACAACATCATGACGACAACATATGACTGCAAATGACGATGTGTCATACTGCTGTGGATGACATTATATTCCTTACCATTGTAGGTGACGAAGGGGATGGAGAAGCCGCCCGCCGTGTTGTTGCCGTCGGATCTGAACTGTATCCACAGCTTGGAGGAGCGCGCCGTGAAGGCGGTGGGCGTGGTCAGGCTGGTACACGTCTCGAAGGTGACCCGACTATAAGGCGACTCTGCACACAGGCAAGACACAGTTACCATGGCAACGGAGTCGTAGTCCGTAAAGCAATGAGTACTAGGAGTACTCCCTGTTTCTGTACTACACCTTGGAAACCAGACTTACTTGCCCCGATTAAACAAAGTATAAAATGGACAAAATGTTAACCTCGGAGGTGGGGGGAAGGTGGAGGTGACGATCGTGGCAGTCCTCCTCCCATGAAGTGGTAGAGGGTGTGACACCAACAGTGAGTATGGGTCATACTGACCAGACCTCGTCCCTACCACACTTTTTTTTCTTTGCATGTGGCGCCTGTTTAATGGACCTGCTGCTGGGCGACCTTTAACATTTACTCAGCCCTTTTAGTCTTAGTTTTTGACAGCAGACCTCAGCCCCTACCCTACCCTTCAGTCAAAGAATAACGTGTGTTTAGAAACATACCATTCGTTTACAAAGTGGATGGAAACTGTACAAACTTAACTTAAATCCAACATTTAAAAAACGGCAACAAAACCGACATGAAAATAAAACACAAAGCAAAGTCGCTCACTTGTTTTTCTCATGACGAGTACATCACCGCATTTCAAGTCGTTGTTGAGAGAGATGTCCGGCACGATGATAAGGATTCGACGATTTTTCTCTGGTTTGATGGTCCATACGCAGTTGACGTTATTCGGGTAGTTACCCGGGTAGTTGGGTGACTGGATGACACCGAAGTACTCGCCATCATACTTGCCGCAGGTGCGGTCTGACAGAACAGACAGAGCAGGTGACGAACGTGTTGAGAGGAAGAATAAAGAGTCCAGCATGTCTGTGTGCTTCTCTACATTCTAAACACCACTGTGTGGAGACTATGAACATTCTGAGTCACTTCTGAGTAAGAACATTCTGAGTCACTGTGCTGAGACTATGAACATTCTGTGTTGAGACTATGAACATTCTGTGTCACTGTTGAAACTATGAACATTCTGAGCCACTGTGCTGAGACTATGAACATTCTGAGTCACTTTGTTGAGACTATGAACATTCTGAGTCACTTTGTTGAGACTATGAACATTCTGAGTCACTGTGTTGAGACTATGAACATTCTGAGCCACTGTGCTGATACTATGAACATTCTGAGTCACTGTGCTGAGACTATGAACATTATGTGTTGAGACTATGAACATTCTGTGTCACTGTTGAAACTATTAACATTCTGAGCCACTGTGTTGAGACTATGAACATTCTGAGTCACTTTGCTGAGACTATGAACATTCTGAGTCACTGTGTTGAGACTATGAACATTCTGAGCCACTGTGCTGATACTATGAACATTCTGAGTCACTGTGCTGAGACTATGAACATTATGAGTCGCTGTGTGGAAACTATGAACATTCTGTGTTGAGACTATGAACATTCTGAGCCACTGTGTTGAGATTATGAAAATTCTGAGTCGCTGTGTGGAAACTATGAACATTCTGAGTCACTGTGTGGAGACTATGAACATTCTGTGTTGATACTATGAACATTCTGAGTCACTGTGCTGATACTATGAACATTCTGAGTCGCTGTGTGGAAACTATGAACGTTCTGTGTTGAGACTATGAACATTCTAAGCCACTGTGTTGAGATTATGAACATTCTGAGTCACTGTGTTAATATTATGAACATTCTGAGTCACTTTGCTGAGACTATGAACATTCTGAGTCACTTTGCTGAGACTATGAACATTCTGAGTCACTTTGCTGAGACTATGAACATTCTGAGTCACTTTGCTGAGACTATGAACATTCTGAGTCACTTTGCTGAGACTATGAACATTCTGAGTCACTTTGCTGAGACTATGAACATTCTGAGTCACTTTGCTGAGACTATGAACATTCTGAGTCACTTTGCTGAGACTATGAACATTCTGAGTCACTTTGCTGAGACTATGAACATTCTGAGTCACTTTGCTGAGACTATGAACATTCTGAGTCACTGTGTGGAGACTGAACATTCTGAGTCGCTGTGTGGAAACTATGAACATTCTGAGTCACTGTGTGGAGACTATGAACATTCTGTGTTAATACTATAAACATTGTGAGTCACTGTGTTGAGACTATGAACATTTTGAGCCACTGTGTTGAGATCATGAACATTCTGAACTGTCTGACTGTTGTCACGAGACTATGAACTGGTCACTGTTGTTGAGACTATGAACATTCTGGTCACTGTTGAGACTATGAACATTCTGAGTCATTGTTGAGACTATGAACATTCTGAGTCATTGTTGAGACTATGAACATTCAGAAGGTAACTTTATATGTCTGATATTATGCGCTGTCGTTGACTAGTGTACAGACCAACCTATGTACAGCCTCTAGACTGTTTCTCGTGATATTTCTCAAGTCCATCAGATAGGAATTTCACAAATCCGACATTTTCAAGACTCAAGCCTTCAGACACCAAGCTAATGCGGAAGTGAAAACTACAGACATGTTTCGCTTACATCATCAAAGTCAGTGGGAGAGGAGATTATTTATGAGTACACCTGCTGAAAACACTTGTCAGGGAGCAAAGGTCTTTACGAGTGGCTGGAGATGAGATGGCAGATGTGGTGAACAGTGTTCAGACCTACCTTTGCAGTCGTCGGGGCTGGTGGAGGCGATGTTGTCTGTGGTGGTGGAGCCGGGGCAGGCCACGCAGAAGTTTTGTTCGCTCTCCGTCTGGTAGGTAGCGACTGGGCACGGCTTGCAAACTCCCTCCGCCACCTCGTAAAAATGGCCGGGGGAGCAGCGCTCTGGACAGTGAAGCCAGAAGTCAGGAACAGACTGGCTACCCCCCCCCCACACACACACACTCTCACTCGACAACCTTCCCACTTACTCCCCATCATTCGTTTTCGCGCAACGACAACAAAATATCAGCCCAGAGCACGCGGGGACACAATGGAGTCGGAGAACACTGACGATGTGAGGATAGACATGATGGATATGGGGGACCATTGGTGGCATGTAGACAAAGTAGATATGGGGGAACATTGGTGACACTTAGACAAAGTGGATATGGGGAACATTGGTGGCATTTAGACAAAGTGGATATGGGGAACATTGGTGGCATTTAGACAAAGTGGATATGGGGAACATTGGTGGCCCGTAGACAAAGTGGATATGGGGGAACATTGGTGACATCTAGACAAAGCGGATATGGGGAACATTGGTGGCACTTAGACAAAGTGGATATGGGGAACATTGGTGGCACTTAGACAAATTGGATATGGGGAACATTGGTGGCACTTAGACAAAGTGGATATGGAGAATATTGCTGGCACTTAGACAAAGTGGATATGGGGAACATTGGTGGCACTTAGACAAAGTGGATATGGGGAACATTGGTGGCACTTAGACAAAGTAGATATGGGGGAACATTGGTGACATGTAGACAAAGTGGATGTGGGGAACATTGTGGCACGTAGACAAAGTGGATATGGGGAACATTAGTGGCATGCACACAAAGTGGATGCGGGGGAAAATTGGTTTAGACAAAGCTGGTATGGAGAACATTCGTGACATATCTGGACAGTGTATATGAAAGAACACTGGCGACGCGTATGGATAGACTGAGGGAAAAAACACTGGCGACTAAGTGTACGGAAGACGTATAAGACAAACAAACAAACAAAGTAAAATCTAAGCATAAACAAAAAAATATCAGGGAAAAATAAACGACGAGGTAAGTAGTGGGTTAGCCTGGTGTCAAGGAACAAGGTGAGTAGAGTATGACAGGTGTGCAAAAAGGGAAGAAGATGCGATTCATGACCGACAATCACGACAAA
Organism: Marisa cornuarietis; assembly: GCA_004794655.1. Taxonomy (NCBI): domain Eukaryota; kingdom Metazoa; phylum Mollusca; class Gastropoda; order Architaenioglossa; family Ampullariidae; genus Marisa; species Marisa cornuarietis. The sequence continues at coordinate 875,441 of SMMW01000613.1, forward strand.
AGGCCGACACACAGGTAGCCAGGTGGCTGAACACAGAAACAAGGTGAGAAAAACACGAAGAGGTGCAAGAAGGTGAGGAGAGGTGATTGATGATAATCAGGTGAGAATGACAAATAGGACGAAAGACAAGTAGCAACACCTGGGAAATAGACAGGCAGCGGGTGCAGGACGGAAGCGATGAAGTGAAAAGAAAGAAAGAAAGAAAGACGAGGGCAATGGTCTGGGGTACAGCTGGCGGCTCGTGCATATGGCTGCTCAATGCCTGTCCTTTCATACAAATCCCGTTGCACACTTCACACGAGGGTGTAAAATTATCCCATGATGGGAGGATTAATCTTTAGCTTTAGTCAACAACTAGAGTGTCGTGGAGGTGTTGGGGATCAATGACAAGAGCGTCTAGCAGTAGCATAACGATAATGGAAATAGAAAGATGAAGATAATGTTCATGGCGATGATCATGGTGGTGACCTCTCACCCTTGGCACGGCAGTGGGCGAAGGAAGAGGCCGCAGCACGTGAGGTGGTCAGCTGAGGTCCGCAAGGCGTGCATGAGGTCCGGCCGGCCTGAGGCTGAAACGTGCCCGTCGGACAGGGCAGACAGGGCACAGAGCCATTGGCGGAGTAGTGGCCAGGTGCACACAGATCTGCACACACACACACACACACACACACACACACACACACACACACACACACACAGATGTTAGGACCTCAAAACACATGGTGAGTTGTTCGTACCAGTGAATTCAGAATGTGTATGCGCGCTAGCAGATAATATTCATATAAAAATACCGACATCAAGTAAACATATTAGACAACACGCGAGCCAGCGAGTAGGTTGACTAAAATAATGTCAGGTGAACAATGAGTAGTCGTGATGTTGGACAGTGAGGTGTGAAAAACTTCACTTATCTCAGGGGCAGCTTTGTGAGGACCGTGTCCAACTCCCCTCCTTTGCTACTTTATCCTCCCCAACCCTCAAAGGAATCAGGTACCCGTTCCACAGTTGAAATCAACTGCGAAAAAAAACGCTGCGTCACACGAGAATCGAACCGAGTACTGGACGCAACATGGGATTCAGACGCCGAGGTGAGAGAAGAATTGATGCAGCTGACTCCATTTCTCTTTGTGTTCACATCAAAATCTGTCTCGTGCCCCGCCCATCGGCTGCCTGACCGAGCAAAAGCCTCACCCATTATCTACTGAATCTCTTGTAGAACACAATAACAGCCGGAACACCGGGTGCGATCGTCACCTGTGCACGGATTTGGTTTTCCCCACCTTTCCGTTAGACTTAATCGAAGCCGGATCAAGACGAGAGGGAGTGGCTCACCTGTGCACTGCTTCCTGCTGCTGGCACCAGGTGGGCCAGTAATCAGGTCATGGTCACATGATTTGCAGCGCAGCTTCCCCTCCTTGTTCTGGTAGCTCCCCGCCGGGCAGGGGCTGCAGGTACCGCTGCCCGCGTCAAAAAAGGTCCCAGTACTGCAGGCCACTGAAAGCGGGTAGCCACCCTTTTAGACTGCTGGACACACTGGCCTTGATGTACACTGTACATTGTACACACCTGGGGCCGGACGCACAACACGCCGCTAGCAGGTAACTAGATGACTAACATGCTGCGCTCTCATTGTGCACCTGGCCCCAGGTGTTCTCAAACATACTTCCGATTTTGTAATATACTCTGTTGCCACATAATGTACACAACTAGTGAAGATAAAATAGCATCTTCATTAGCTATACACTCATTTACTAGAAACAGACTAGAGACTAGGGTTAGGATTTTTTTATATAAAAGTACAAACTTTCTTCACAAGTTGTAAGCTACTACCTCATGCATGATGTATGCATGTTTAAACCTCAATGAGGCAGGAAATTAGTGATTAATGGCTCTTCACAACTTGCTGGGCTCTGTTTGGGAGAGGTTTCCCCTCTATGCCCACCCCTCCCACCACCACCGCCCTCTGAAACAAGAGAAACTCACCGCAGGTCTTGTTGACAAGAATGAAGCCAGCTTCACACGCCTCCTCCACCTTCTTGTCAGGGTTGAAGCTTTTCCTGAGCACCTTGTACTGCCGAGCTTCGAACCTGCACGAGATTACACGAGATTACACGCGATCAGAAGAGACGACAGAAGGAATGAGGTCAATGTCATCTGGACAGATCACGTGACGAAGGGTCTTCTTGATGGGACAACATTGTCCATTACATCTTCATCGTGCAAAAAATTGGCCAAGCAGTTTCATATTCTCGAGAAGAGATGTTCGGCTAAAAAAGTTAGGAAAAGAGGAAAGGCAGTAACCTTTTTGCACTGAAACTTCTGTAAGGAGCAACAGTGACTAGTTCTCCTGATGCCATGGCTCAGGTGTGAAGCGCTTATTCTGCTATAATAATTTTATATCTCAAGAGATGTTCTACTGCAATAATATTATATGTAAAGAGATGTTGTACTGCAATAATATTACACAACCAATATAAAAGAGATGTTGTACTGTAAAAATACTACCAAAACATATCTAAAGAGATCCGCTTCCTCACACATACTCTTAGCTTAGCTAAAGACTATCCCGCTAGTCAGACTATAGACCGCTCCCTCTGTTCACAACACGCACTGCTCCCTCGTGTGCCCCCCACCCCCGCCCTAGAAACTGTAAGCAGTCACCCACTTGATCTCGAATTTGTTCTGGCGAATGCCTTTCTTCAGTTTCTTGAAGGACCGCTTGAAGCGTTTGAGGGTCCTGGCCGCCATACAGTTGGCCCCGCACTTGCCTGTAACACACACCACACAGTCAGCAGGTGGTCAGCCCGCACTTCACACTTCACAGTTGGCCTGTGCACGTGTCTGACGTTCACTGTGTCCTGTCTACATCCTGTCTGACGTTCACTGTGTCATGTCTAAATGTTATCTGACGTTGACTCTGTCGTGTCTACATCCTGTCTGACGTTCACTGTCTACATGTTGTCTGATGTTCACTGTGTCCTGTCTACATGTTGTCTGATGTTCACTGTGTCCTTGTACATGTTGTCTGATGTTCACTCTGTCCTTCTTTATGTTGTCTGATGTTCACTGTGTCCTGTCTACATGTTGTCTGACGTTCACTGTGTCCTGTCTACATGTTGTCTGACTTCACTGTGTCCTGTCTACATGTTGTCTGACGTTCACTGTGTCATGTCTAAATGTTGTCTGATGTTCACTGTGTCCTGTCTACATGTTGTCGGACGTTCACTGTGTCCTGTCTACATGTCGGACGTTTACTGTGTCCTGTCTACATGTTGTCGGACGTTCACTGTGTCCTGTCTACATGTTGTCTGACGTTCACTCTGTCGTGTATACATGTTGTCGACCGTTCACTGTATCTACATGTTGTCTGACGTTCACTGTGTCCTGTCTACATGTTGTCTGACGTTCACTCTGTCGTGTCTACATGTTGTCTGACGTTCACTGTGTCCTGTCTACATGTTGTCTGACGTTCACTCTGTCGTGTATACATGTTGTCTGACGTTCACGCTGTCGTGTCTACATGTTGTCTGACGTTCACTGTGTCGTGTCTACATGTTGTCTGACGTTCACTGTGTCCTGTCTACATGTTGTCTGAAGTTCACTCTGTCGTGTATACATGTTGTCTGACGTTCACTGTGTCCTGTCTTAATGTTGTCTTACGTTCACTCTGTCGTGTATACATGTTGTCTGACGTTCACTCTGTCGTGTATACATGTTGTCTGACGTTCACTGTGTCCTGTCTACATGTTGTCTGACGTTCACTCTGTCGTGTATACATGTTGTCTGACGTTCACTGTGTCCTGTCTACATGTTGTCTGACGTTCACTCTGTCGTGTATACATGTTGTCTGACTTTCACTGTGTCCTGTCTACATGTTGTTTGACGTTCACTCTGTCGTGTATACATGTTGTCTGACGTTCACTGTGTCCTGTCTACATGTTGTCTGACGTTCACTCTGTCGTGTATACATGTTGTCTGACGTTCACTGTGTCCTGTCTACATGTTGTCTGACGTTCACTCTGTCGTGTATACATGTTGTCTGACGTTCACTCTGTCGTGTCTACATGTTATCTGACGTTCACTGTGTAATGTCTCTATGCTGTCTAATGTGCACTGTGTCCTGTCTACATGTTATCTGATGTTCACTTTGTCATGTCTACATGTTTTCTGACGTTCACTGTTCTGTCTATATGGTGTCTGACGTTCACTCTGTCATGTCTACATGTTGCCTGACGTTCACTCTCTGTTCTGTCTACATGCTGTCTGACGTTCACTGTGTCATGTCTACATGCTGTCTGATGTTCACTCCCTAGTGAAGCTCGCATGTCCTTACCTGTGGGCTGGTGCGAGTTCATCTGGATCTCTACCTCAGCCGTGACCAGCTCGTCAGGTGTGCCCCGCACCAGGCGCTTCAACTTACTGACTTGTGTCCCGCAGGTGATGTTGACGTAGTTGACTTGACAACTGTTCTCACACCTGTACTTCTTCTGACCTTAACACATCAAACACAACCAACGCATTTTAGGCCTGACACACACCAGACGATAAAACCGATGACCAGGGCAGCCAGGAAGGAAGGAAGGATGAACGAAACAAGAGAAGAAAAAAGATGATAGGAAGAAGAAATAAAATCTGTCTGTCTGTCTGTCTACCTTCCAGTGTTGCTGCGAGACTCGTCTTGAGCTCCTCCATGCTGGAGTTGCGGACCTCACATCGCTTGACGATGAAAGCCAGTCGCGCTCTTCGCTTGTAGCTCATGGCGGCTTCTTTTTCTGCACACGACGACGACAACATCTCATCGTTGTGGGCCAGTGAAGATGATTTTTCAGATCAAAGTTAATGTGAAGGAGACGTACGAGGTGCTGATACCATGACCTTATGACCCCATGTCGATGGTAATGATTACTAACGCTATGAGGTCATTGGTAATCATTACCAACACATACAACGGCGGCCATCTTTAATAGCTTAGTGACGGCGCGATACCAAAGGTTATCACTACTAACGCTGTGATGTCCTTCTAACGGTGGTAACGATTACTACCTACGTGATATGTAGCCATTGGTACGTCTCTCTACCACAGCCCTCCACACTCTACAATCACACAAGTGAGACAACTCGCTCGACAAGTCACACAACTCTAATAAACAAGACAGAATGGTAGAGTTTACGAGTTTTCTTCTCGGGATCATGGTGTTGGTATAAACAGGGAATACCACTTACCAGAGCAAGCAGGAATCGACGTGTTGGCGCCTTCCACCCTCCACTGGTAGTTGCTGGCGGAGCTGCACGTTAACACCACCTCGTTTCCGGGATGGGAGGTAAATCTGGCTGTGGGCTGGCAGCGCAGTGTACATCGCTGTTGTTTACGGCGGGGGTCCGGGGGAGAGCACTGCAGGACCGACATGGGCACCTCCCGGAGAGGCAGGCATTGGTCAGCGTCTGACAGACAAGAGAGGGCAATGGGCGTCTTGACCACCTCACTCACTACAAGCACCCTCCCACCCCACACTCCTACCTCCTGTTACGACTGAAATGTTTTTAGCGGGTCTACGTCAATCCTAGCGAGCGCGTGAGCCAGTGTGAATGACGTGAGCCTCGGTGAATGACGCAAGTCTGGATGAATGACGCAAGCTGTGATGTAAAATGTTCGAGCAAGAGAGCGCATGCGTAACGTTAGTGTGATCGTTGAAAGAGAGAGAAGAAGTAGGTTAGAGTAGTGTAGGCGTGTGTCGCCATTATAGCTGTTTAGGTTTATGGGTAGGCGTGTATTGTTGTTTGGTATTAGTCTGAAATAGAAGAATTATTTGTTGTTTTGGATAACAAGACCTTCTGTGTTCCCTTTGGAAGTTGACACTGCCAGATTTCTGAACTCAACGAGCTACTAACGGTCATTAATCAAGACCCGTTAGTTAACACCTCCCATCCCCTTGGTTTAACTGCTTGTGTTTGACTTCTTGCGAGACGCCACGTCCACAAGTCTGAGAGAAAAAAAAACTCTCTTCTGTTCCCGAAGCACAAGCCCCTGGTCATCTCACTTCTCATCTACCTGTTACAATGAGGTCAACAACTCTTTACCTGCAAACGTCACACAGGTTGATTAGCTGACATTTACCGCCGCCATAAACTGAGCGAGCTAACTACTGCGACCTTCAGTGACGTCATAAAGTAGGGTTAGGGTTATTTAGCTGTAGCCTTTACTGACGTCACACAAGTAGGGTGAGGGATGATCAGCTGTTACCTTTAGTGACGTCACAAAAGTATCTTAACTATTGATAGTTCTAGCTCCCGTTAGCTTCCTAGCATCTGTGAATGTTGAATACTCGCTAGCAATGGTGTCGGATTTTTTTTCTTTGTCCACTAGCTCTCTCTCTCTCTTGAACTCTCCTTCTTTTTCATGTAAAAAAGTCTGTCCCAAGCCACTACGGTTGCTGCGCTCCTTGACTTACCAACACAGTCCCTGCCGTTGGGGTGCAACTTGTAGTTGGGGGCACAGCTGCACTTGTAGCTACCCTCCGTGTTAGTACAGTTGTGCTGACAGCCACCATTCTGGACGGAGCACTCGTCTATATCTGAAAGGACGACATGTTCCATCATTGTAACTGAAGCTCAAGAAATCACGTTTGTCTCTTCTTTAACGAACTTCAACTGCTTTCTGTTCTCACTGCACTAAATAATGTGGTGAAACCTACCAGTCATGTCAATCACGTCTAACGACTCTAATTATGTACTTCTCCTTGTCGATTATTTAAAAAAACTATTTCCGTTTTGCTCATAACTTCACATGTTCATCACGGCCTTGCTGGCAAAAACAGTTTTTTTAGACGTACCGGAACTTGTTTAATTTCTAAGTTCTTTAGTTAATCAGCTCGTGCAAAAGTAACAACCTGCGTAAGAAAAAGATTTCTTCATTTGCTAAGTGACACCGCACTAAGAACGTGTCTTGATGACGGCCGCCACTTACTCGACAACCAAAAATAACTCCTTCCACGTAAACATGCTAATATATAAGCATGCACGTCCGCGCGCACACGCACACACGCTACCCACAGATTTCAGACTCCCCAAAGAGACCACACCAATAATGGCATAAAGATGTGCAGAAGAAGTACACAAAACAAGACATGCGCAGTGGGCGCGTTGCTAGGCACCTGCGCAGTGTGTGACGCCATACTGCTGGAAACCCGGTTTGCACGTGCAGTGGTAGGAGCCGGGTGTGTTGGTGCACACATGGTCGCACGAATCTTGTACTGCGCACTCGTCAATGTCTGCACACAGCGTAACTGAGTGATAACACGAATTCTCATTACTTATAGTTTCTACCTCTATTTTCACTAACTTCGATTTTCTTTAGATGCATGAATTACCTTTTTGGGGAGTGCGGAGGTCCGTTGATGTCTTAACTGTACAGGTGTGTGTGTGTGTGTGTGTGTGTGTGTGTGTGAATGTTCTCACACGTATTACCTGTGCAGGTGTAAACGTTCTAAGAGGCCTTACCTATGCAAGTGCTCTGGTCCAGCCCGACCTTCTGGCCCGGAGGGCACACACACTCATAACTGCCATGGTTGTTGACACACTGGTGGCTGCAGCCGCCCTTGTCTGTCTGACATTCGTCGATATCTAGTCAACAGATGACATGACAAACCATATTAACTTTCTGACATTTGATGACAAGGGGAGAACAGTGGCGGGCACCTTTATCTTCCCTACACTCGCCAACGTCCAGCCAAGAGAAGACAATCACGATCATTGCGCTGTCATCTTTACTTCCGGCAGCTCGTCACCCATCTCCTCCGCCTGATTATAAACCAGACCCAACCCCCACAGTTCGGTCTATAAGTGCCACCTTGTCGCGCTTGCTTCATGCCTTACTGTAGAGAATCCCTTCCAGACCTTGATAAAGATAACTGTTACATCATACCGACTGAGCTGAGTTACGTCCCCTGGCTGAGAGAATCATTGGACAACCAGTCAGCAGGAACGACAACATTAACAGAAACACTGTTAACACTATGGCAACGTTGATAATAGGAGAATATCGGTATCATGATATTATGACAAAAAGAGAATGTAGACACTACAATAAAGTAGATGGACAACAGCAGTCACCTAGGCAACTCCTCCCGTCCTGGTGCAGCTTATAGCCCGCTGGACAGGAGCACACGGGACCAGTGATCGTGTCTCGACATTTCTTCTCACAGCCGCCATTCTTCACATTACACGAGGCTACAGACAGACATAAGGTCACGCAAATAAATCCACAAAATATAGTAAATAAGTAAATCATCCTTCTTCATCCCTCTTGCTGGACAAAGCAGTCATCACGGCTGCCATGTCAACATTTTCTCCTAGTCTTTATTTCACAGACACAAGACGCAGACACACTTAAGAGATCGCATTCATTTATTATTATTATTAATGTTTAACACTGACACCTGAACATGGAGGAATATTTCCACCTGCCTTTCTACTCGCATACATTATAACGAAATGACTAGAGATATATCAACATTTTGTCACAAAGCAGCAGCCCAGGTGATAACTGTGCTGTTATCAAGTGCTGACCAGAAGACACTGACCAATGCAGGACACTTTGTCGCTGGCAAGAATGTACTTGGGGGCGCAGCTACACTGGGTGCCGGTGGGCGTGTCCTTGCACACGTGCTGACACCCGCCGTTTCCAACGCTGCACGTTTCTGAAACGTCACAGACCAGTGACATCACGAACAACGATCGTTAAACAACAGCGATACTTTCGACTGCTGGGGGTAGGGGTGCCTTGCCTCTTGATCTTCAAGCGGAGAAAAATGAAAGGGAAAAAAAACATGCACACTCTCAAACACACACACACACACACACACACACACATAGAATCTACCCATGCACCCACACGTACTCACGTGTACCCCAGCCAAACATATAGCCACAGGGTTCATGGCACTCAAGCCTACCCATCACAGACTAACGTATTCATAGATACACACTCATATACACACGTACGGATGCACTTCTTGCCGTCAGGTGCCAGCTGGTATCCGGCTCGACATGCGCACTGTGGGTTGCGGGAGGAGGTGGAGGAGGGGGAGGAGCAGTGGTGGTCGCACCCGAGCTTCGTACGACACCAGGTACCACCTAAGGAGTCAAAGGGCACCGGGTTAACACTGGGAGGAAAGAGTTGTTGTACACGTTCAAAATACACTCTCGGTTTCCATTTAGATAAACAGAAACTACTGTCGGTGTCCATTACTACATCTGCGTATCCTGTCATCTGTCATCAGCGTTTTTCTTGTCATCCTCCATTAGCATGTAGTTATCCTGTTGTCATTATCATGTCATCCGCAATCAGCGTGCACTTATCTTTAGTCTCTTGTCTCTTATGTTCCAATCACATCATTGGTTATCAGCATGCATTTATCCTGTCACTGTCATCAACATGCACTTGTCCTGTTATCCGTCATCCTGTCATTCGCCATCAGTGTGTGCACTTATCCTGTCATCCGTCATCAGAATGTATTTATCCTGTCATCTTTCACAGTTCTGTTTTCATTGTCCTAGTCATTTCCCTCTTATCGTCGCTTTGTCCTCAATACACACCAGCACCACATTCTAACCTGAGCTCAGTTAATGTTCTACGCTTCATGACGGGGGCAAAGGTCACTCACTGCCGCACGTGCGTCCGTCCTCGTGGAGGGAATATCCAGCGTCGCAGCGACACAAGTAGCTGCCCACCGTGTTGACGCACTGCTGGCTGCACCCACCGCGGTTCTCTAGGCACTCGTTAAGATCTGCAGCACAGACACCGTCCCAATTGGGCCAGAAACACACGATACAATGAAATTTAAAAAAATAACTAAAACCACGCAGAACACTTCATCATCAGCGGTATACAATGGGCGAGGGAAAAATACGTCTCTTCCGGTGCAATCACGTAAACTTGCCGTAACTTCACTAAACCTGACGGCGCAGTTGACAAAACTCACCGATGCAGTCCAAGCCGTCGTTGGTGAGAACGAAGCCCGGGTAGCACGAGCAGGTGAAGTTACCCGGGGTGTTGTGGCACGTGTGTGCGCACCCGCCATTCTCATATTTACACTCGTCGTCATCTGGCACAAAAAGGAAGTTGGGTTATTTTCTGATTGCAGCAGACAGCAGACAGCAAGACAGGCGAGCAGAGACCTAGAAAGCAGACATCAAGCTGCCATATTCTCTGACTAGTTCAGGGTGGGGAACGTCCGACCCGCGGGCCCTATAAGCCCCGTATACACACACTGTACACAATATACACATTGTACACAGTATAGACACTGTCCGCACTGTACACAGTATACACACTGTACACAAGTGTTAACATGATGTGACCAAACATAGCAGGTTGATGTATTAGTTAACAATTATGTACGGCCTGCGAGTTAAGGTAGAAATATCAAAATGGCCCTTGGAGGAAATAAAGGTTCCCTACTCCTGCTATAGTTAGACTATAGATAGCAAGTGGGTAGATTCTCTGACTGCAGCAAACACCAGACACCACACAGGTAGACAGACAGGTAGAGAGCAGAAACCAAGCTGGTGTTTCTTCTGACTAAAGTCCAACAACTGGAAGGAAACTGCTTTATTCTCTGACTGTAGACATAAAAGGAAGTTAGTTTATTCTCTGCTCAGTGAGGGAGCAGAAGACAAAGTTGTTTTATTCTAGGACTGCAGCTGGTAGCACAGGTGACAGCACTGACACTGGGTTGAGGCTCGTACACCTGTCTGACAATCTCAAAAACAAACATTCTTATTTATCTGAGAATTTACTCAAGAAACAAAATCTGGACGCTTTTGGAATCAAGCGTCGTCGTCGTCGTCGTCGTCATCATCATCTCAAAGTGTTCTCACATTACTCCTACTGCTGCTTTAAACTAAGTTGTCAATATTTTCCGACTAATTCTTTTGCTGATTCATGCCAGTCAGCCTATGGAAGTAGGGATGGGGAGCGTGCGCGTGCGTGCGTGTGTATGTGTGTGAGGGAGAGAGAAGAGATGGCAAAAAGCAAAGATGCTCGAGGAGGCGATGTTGAAAAATGGAAGCGCTTTAACTAAAGACCAAACAAATGAAATTCTGAAGGATGACAGATGTTAAAACTGGGTGGTGGAGGAACAGTTCAGCAAAACTGTGTTTGAAACAAAGGGGAAGTGTACCGGGTAGGCAAGACATGAAAACCTATTTTCTGATTTCCAAGTTCAACAAAGAAAGAAAGAAAAAAGAAGGAAGAAAGATGAAGACGACCCTATATTTTACTCATTTTGCCAGACTCCTATAGCGCCGATGATTAACGAGGCAACTAGACACCAAGTCGTGAAAGCGAAGTAAAATTGATACCAGGGTGCGGAACATTCCAAAACCATCTCCAGGACTAGGTGCCGCAGACAGATTTATGCCGCCCATATATTTTCAAGAGCTGGTGCTTAGTAACCAACACTTCCACTCACGGACGGTAACTGTGCTGGCGTCTAACACGGACCACTCTTCACGGGTGAGTTAAGAGTTGTCTTGGCAACAAATACAGCGACTGCGATGGCTTGCACAGACCCTCCCCATGCAATGAGCCAAACACTCGCCTTGGCAAAAGGCACTAAAAGTCTCATCAGCAAACTAGAAAGGGGCGGGCTTGGGGAGGGGGGAACAGGAAAAGTGGATGGATGTGAGGAGTGGAGAAGGCGAGCTGAAACACAAGACATTCTGTAACTGAAAAAGAACGTCCATTGCATAAAGACAGAAGAAAGGAGGGGGGAGAATGTGTCTGGGAGTGGAAAGGAAATGGGGAGAAAAGAGTGCGGGAGGGAGAAACGGGAGAGGGAGGCGGGAGGGGGGTAGGCGGTAGAACTGAAGAGTAGACAAAGCATAAGAACCATAGACTCTAAGCTTAAGTGCGCGAGCGCCCGTGGTGACGTCACAAGGGTGTGTGAACCAGTTTCATCAGTACACCACAACGCACGCCGTCTGCGTGTGAGAGAGAGAGAGAGAAATGTTCATCCCTTCAATATGTTCGTTCGTCCGCCTTTTAATGCGACAGTAACTGGTTAGACTGAGAAAAGACTAACACGATTACAATTAAACAAAATAAAAGTCAAACACTTCAACATGAGGATTGGTTAAGTAAACCAAATAAAGTAATAAACAAAGAAAGAAAACAAACCGAAACATAAAAAGAATTGAAGTTCAAGGAGCTATAACTAAAAGAAGTGACGTGCGAGGAGCTATAACTCAAAGATTCCGGATCAAAGAGGACGAGATGTGAAGTACAACAGAAATACACAAGCTACTCACCCATGCAAATCTTCCCGTCGCCATAGAAACCGTCCTTGCATTTGCACCTGTACGTTTTGCGTGAGGTGAGGCATTCCGCGTCCTTGTGGCAGTTGTGTGTCCCCCGCTCACAGTCCTTGGCTGAGACAGAAAGTGGCCGTTAGTGGTCATCATGGTGACGAGGCTGTGGAATAAACTGGAGATGATGGTGGAGGTGATGCTTGAGGTGATATTAGCCAGAGTGGGCTTGATGGTGGATAGAGTGGAGTTGATGGTGGGTAACGTATGGTTGGTGGTGGATAACATGGGTTGATGGGGATGGTAAGCGTGGATAAGATGGAGATAATGTTGCTGATTGTCGGAGGAAGGGTTAAAGTGATAAAAAAGATGATTTACGTATTGATGACGTGATGATGATGATGATGAGGAGGAGGAGGAGGAGGACGTGATGATGATGATTTGTGGTGGAATTGTGGTTGCGTGTGTAACGAATTAAAAAAATTACTACAAAAAGTTATTCCACATTTCACACACTCTTTCTTTCTCTCTCTCACACACACACACTTGGCTCCTGGTTCTTGTTACTTGGTTCCTCTTTGCATTTTCTATATTTCTCTCTTGCTAGTCATCACCACTGTTCTTATCCTTCCATCGTTTGTTTGTTGTTTATCCTTCCATTCTTCGTAAACTACCAGGTACAAAATTTATGAGTGGTCACCCTTGCCAGCATATTTCTTTACTAACAGTTTATTCCTGTACACACAACATAATTCCGGTAAAAGTTTTTGAGACAAAAGTTTCCCCGAGGGGTAAAAGGGTGCCGGCGACAATAACTGACCGACTGTATGAAAGATGCCACAAGCTAGAGCATGCTCTCTATGAAGGTTAATATGCGCTATAAAAATCTTCACTATTATTATTATTAAGCTGTATATACAGCGATGTACGCATCCTCCTTCTGCCTTTCTTTTCTACCCCCCCCCCCTTCTCCATGCTCCTTCCTCCCTTAAAATCGCTAATTAGTTATCGCAATCACAACAGCCACCCTCAGCGCACCGGGTGCGGTAACGACTGTGTCATCGGGCCCTGCACCTCCATAATAAGTGCCTCTCCTATCTCTCACGTTTGTTCCCCTATCATCTAATTTACGACTCAGGGGGCACCCACCCACCTGTCATCGCAGACAGTCTGCCTTTGAAAACTATCCTCGCCTGTGACCCGATAAATACAACCTCCCAGTACAGAGCCCACGTCTGGGAAGCATTCAGAAGTCGATCAGCACAGACAAGTCTGCAACTCTCGTTATGCATCGTGAAAGTAGCTGAGCGCTGAAACCCGAGGCGTAAGCATTTTTTGAAAAAGAAAGAATTTCAGCCTAGTCGCCTATCATTACAGATGTTTAATGCTCGCTCCGTGTCTTTAACTGAACTAGTCACACCACGACTACTGATAACAGAACTAGTCACACCACGACTACTGAAAACTGAACAAGTCTCACCACGACTACTGATAACAGAACTAGTCACATCACGACTACTAATAATTGAACTAGTCACACCATGACCGTGTCGTATCTTCTCTATTATACACATCGTGTATTACAAGCTTTATGCTCTCTTATCGTTAGTGTGATTTATCGCATGGTGTCTTGATGTATTATGTCGTATCATGTCTTGTGTGTCGTCGTCTCGTATCGTGATGTGTTGTAAGTCAAGTTGTTGACTAGTTTTTAGTGGCAACAGGTCCAGCAGGATCGGCGATCAACGCCCATCGCAGGATCAACTGTAGCGACGCCCCGAACCCCATTTGGTAAATATTAGCGAAGAAGGTTGAAGGTGGAAGGCAGTTCCCATAATATCCTGAAGGCGACTATCCTTGCACCTGACTGGCCGAGCTCCTTTGTCAAAGAGACTGAGCAGGTGAGTTCAATGTTCAACAGGAACTCAAATACAAAGCATGCAGCGTACCTCGCAGAGCAAAAGGTTACTGAATGGTTGGTTACTCCGCAAAAACTAAACACATACATTAAATACGTGGAGCTGCCATAAGATATAACCATTCGACTTGAAATCAGATCGTATTTGATTGGCTTCATCTAACTGACCACCAAGCATTCGCATTTTTACATGTGCTGAGAGAAAGAGGTCGAAACTTTATTCCCTTTCCTTCCAGAATGTGGACAACCCAGCGAAGACTGGTGATGGTGGATGGTGGTGTAGTCCTGGCGACATAAATATATCTACACATTACAATAGTCACAATTTCAACCTCTCTCCAGGCGTGTGAGTGCTGACAGGAGTGAGAAGATGAAGATTATTTAGTCACATTTAGGGAAACTGGTGTCTTGCAGTCAACTAAACTCAGTCATTTAAAATGTACTCGGGTATGTCTTTAAATTATCTAGTTTTTAAATTATACGAAATTGCTCCAGTTTATCAATCTTAACCTCATTTATCCTCCTGTTATGAAAAGGTTCCACTTATCATGGTAATATCAGTGAAGTCTGCTACTGTATGAAGCTGTAAAGCCAAGCCAGAAGTTCATTATCTGGTGTTCGGTAAAGTTCCTGGCAGCAAAGGGCTTAAAATATTCTGTAGCTGCCTTTGCCAAAACGCCTGCTGTTTTCAATGAAGAAAACTTATTATCCGGGCAACCTGCTGACTGAATGTCGGTCCTGTTTACTTGAACTTGTCCGCCTCAGTCAAGAAGCAATTAAAGTACAGCCAGACTGGCAGGATCGCTAACCGTGCATTGCTCATGTAGCCGACAACAGATTATTTCCCCTGCCCGCCCACCATGCCCCATTAAGCTTTCCCCAGCCATAGTGCAACGAAACCTTCTGCAAGGTGAACACTGCCGCCCACCCGTTCACCCACCATGATCCTCCCTTCCTTTAGACTTCCATCAATGCAATAAGGGAAACTAATTTTCTTTTGACCTCACACTATTTTCGATTTAGGCAATCTCCTCCTTCAGCTCTCAAAAGAACAAAATCCCTTTTTTTCTATTTCCCGATTCTTTGTCTAAAAAAACCCAATTAGTTTTATCTTGTATACTCATTTAGGCAGCAGTAAAAGTGTTACTTCTGACTCCCTCATACCATACCAGACTAATGACAACAAAAGCCCGTACATTTATGATGATTACTTGAGGCAATATACAGAAGGCGCTGAAATTATTGTCGCTTATTGTTTAATAAAAAAAAACTGCTGATCTCGACCTGTAGGTATTTTAAAGTTAGTTATCTCATGTCATGTAGAAAGTCTATTTTTATTTCATGATGTATATACACATACACCATAGACATTAATATGCGGATAATACACTAGCAGACATTAATAGACAAATAAAATATCGGAGAAGTACAATATTTGACATCGTATGGAAAAAAAAGAAATAACAAGCAAACCAGACAAAACAAACCGCACACACACAAGACACGGATGAGTTTGAGCAGCAGGAACAAGCCATTCATCACAGTATTCATGTTGACTCCCTGGCCAACATCAGGCAGCTCAAGACAAGCACTGATCTCAACCCTGGAGGAAAGTAGCACAGCAGTAAGAATGTCTGACAAATATGTAACCTGACCATCCCACCCACTTCAGAGCGAGGATTCAGAGCCAATACAGAGCACAATAAAGGAAACTAAAACAAATCCTTTAAAAACAAACGCAAAGAGGCAGCAGGGCAATGGCAAATTCATATTTCAAGACCATCATATGGGAATAGAAACACAACAATACCTATACTGCCATTTGATAGCTCTGTCTCCTCATACAAATAACAATTAAAGGCAGAGAAACCAACCAGTCTTTGAGTACAGGAAAATTAAGTCAAAATATTTTCATCTAGAAAGTCAAGGGAGTTGATCAGGTGCACACAGGTAACTTGACACTAAAGGTTTACTTGATATGCACCTGTAACTTGTGGCAGGAAAATCTGTCTCTGAGAACATTAAGAATCAGCTGAAAGCCGTAGTTAAGTGTCAAGGACCAAACTCTCCATCGACTAACCACAGCAAGACGTCCTCGTGTCCCTGACCTCTGCCCCCCTCACTGAGGGACGGTCATGCTGTCAGACCTACTGGACATGATCACGACAATCGCTGGCCTGACCAACAGCCTCACCGACCACCAGCCGACCATCGTGAAAAGTGTTGTCGAGGGACAAGGCCTAAGAACGTGGGATGGCAACTTGTATTCCGCTGATCAGCCTCCAGACAGGCTAGTCGGGACCGCACCTGTACGCCAAGGGTGTGGGTTGCCACACACAGGGGGTGGGGGGGATGCAGGCAAAGGTGCTGCAACACGTAGATGGGGACGGATGGTGGGGACAGGAAGGTATCCGCCATGCCCGCCTCCCTGGCTTGACAAGTGGTGTCTAATGGCATGCTTCATCACGCAATTTGCTTTTAAAGTCCCCCTCCCTGTTTCACGATCCGCCGCAGAGGCCGCGGCGCGCCGGGAGCAAAGCGCTAGAGGCTGGAAATCACAAGTCACAAAGATTACAGTGCAACAGCCACGCCGGCCATTATCAGCGCCTACCTGACTAGCAAACAGTGCAAACCTATCATTAACTACACCTATACTGCTATGTAGATCCCAGCGACAGCGCATCTGCAAATCATTTACTGTATGTAAACTGCTGGGTAGATCATAGTGCAACAACACCCCCCTCCAAATAATAAACAGCCCCGGAGCTGAGAGAAGAAGCTCAGCGGCAACTCTTTTAAAGGTCCATTAAACGCTCTTAATGTTGGGCAAAAGTGCTTTAAAGTGGCATTTAGGACTGGCTGCAGGTCACCACGACAACAAAGCTGAGGTATCGGCTGCTTCCCTCACTTGATCAACTTCACAATATGCAGCACTAAAGCCAGCTATGCAGAATGTTGGTGCACGCTAAAGTTAGCTAAATAGCATGTTGGTGCACGCTAAAATTAGCTATACAGATTTTAAGCACGCAAAAATTATCTATACAGCGTGTTGAAGCACGCTAACGTTAGCTATATAGCATGTTAGTGCACGCCAAAATTAGCTATACAGAATCGTAAGCACGCTAAAATTAGCTACACAACGTGTTGGAGCACGCTAACGTTAGCTATACAGTATGTTAGGGCACGATAAAGTTAGCTATACAGCCTGCTGGGGCACGCTAAAGTTAGCTATACAGCATGTTATGCGCACGCTAACGTTAGCTATACAGCATGTTAGTGTACCTTAACACTAGCTATACAGCATGTTGTGTGCATGCTAACGCTAATATACAGCATGTTGTGTAGACGCTAACGTTAGCTATACAGCATGTTAGTGTACCTTAACACTAGCTATACAGCATGTTGAAGCAGGCTAACGTTAGCTATACAGCATATTAATGCACGCTTAAGTTAGCTATACAACATGCTGGAGCACACTGAAGTTAGCTATACAGCATGCTGGTGCAGGCTAAAGTTAGCTATACAGCATGTTAATGCACGCTAAAGTTAGCTATATAGCATGTTGGTGCTGGCTAACGCTAGCTATACAGCATGTTAATGCACGCTTAAGTTAGCTATACAACACGTTTGTGCACGCTAAAGTTAGCTATACAGCAGGCTGGGACACGCTTAAGTTAGCTATACAGCATGTTAATGCACGCTAAAGTTAGATATACAGCCTGTTAATGCACGCCTATAGCAGTTAGCTATACAGCATATTAATGCACGCTTAAGTTAGCTATACAGCATGTTAATGCACGCTAAAGTTAGAAGATATACAGCCTGGGGGACACCCTAAAGTTAGCTATACAGCATGTTAATGCACGCTAAAGTTAGCTATATAGCATGTTGGTGCTGGCTAACGCTAGCTATACAGCATGTTAATGCACGCTTAAGTTAGCTATACAACACGTTTGTGCACGCTAAAGTTAGCTATACAGCAGGCTGGGACACGCTTAAGTTAGCTATACAGCATGTTAATGCACGCTAAAGTTAGATATACAGCCTGGGGGACACCCTAAAGTTAGCTATACAGCCTGCTGGGACACGCTTAAGTTAGCTATACAGCATGTTAATGCACGCTAAAGTTAGATATACAGCCTGGGGGACACGCTAAAGTTAGCTATACAGCTTGCTGGGGCACACTGAAGTTAGCTACACTGCCTGCTGGGGAAAGCTAAAGCTGGCTCGGCTCTAAAATTTCCATTGGAGTCGACGCCATGCGAGTTAAAAAAAAAAAAAAAAAAAGAATCGACATGACACCCTGCCTTGCTGAAGTCTGAAGACAGACGATAAAAAGCTGGAAAGTTTTTTGGAGGACTATCTCGTCTACCTGTTTGTGTATCTACGAGCATGTATGAAAATAACTCATTCAGGATGCGTTGCAATCTTTTCCAATCCACCAAACGACACCCACCCAGGGTACCTGCAAACATCCAGAGCTTATCCCTGTCTGTGGTAGGTAAGATCCGTGCTTTATGCGTCGCACAGAAGTTTGTTTTTTTTAAGTCGTTAATGGAGATGGAAAATTCAGGGGGGCGTTGTTCTAATCAAAACAAAAATACTTTCGGGGTAGGGGTGGGGGTGGGGACTGCAGTGTGCATCAGAGCAGTTGTAGTTTCGCAGTTTTTTAATTTTTGTTTTTTTTTTAATTTTATAGTTATTATTTGCTGTTGTTGTTTGTGAATGTACATCACCAAAGAATTTCTTCTTAGACACCCACGAACACCAAGAGAATTTCAAGAGGTGCAAACAAGGAGCAATCTTAGCTCGTCTGCTGTTAATGTGCTGCAACCTTACTTCACAAAACAAGTTATCTCTACACAACTGTTAGTTTAGTGGTAACGTCACATACACTGTGAGTCACATACATTGTGTATCTTGGACAAGATGAAAGCTCGGTCTAACTACCACCTATCTCCGCGTCTTTGTCAAGACTACTGAACTGCTTTAGTTGGCTGGGTTGTCTGTGAGTAGTACGCTTCACTCTGTTAACTTTTGTGATCTTTACCGAGCACGAAATTCTTCTTTGCTAAGTACTACAAATCTATTGTTTTGGGTTTTTTTTTCTTACAGTCAAAATAATGATTCGTGTAGTCAGCAGACAAATGTCCTCAAGATTTTGTTGGGTTGTTTTTTTGGTTGGTGGTGGTGTACAGTACTCCATAATGTTTAGGAAAATGTTTAGTAAAACTAGGCATGGTAAAGATAATTGTTTGGCTTTATCATTCTCAAACATTTGGCCTTCAACGACCACTTTATCACATCTGCGACTCTTGTACATCTGTCCTGCCGGCTAATACCTTTTCAAGATCAGAAGTTAATGTGTAGCTGCGAAACAAAACAGTAACGAAAAAACGGAAACTAGTTTTTTACTTCTGTAGCACAGGTGTGCAGAAGCTCTAAGTGTTTCCAGCACTACTACTAGCACTTCTATCACTTAACTAACACTTGGGCTAGTAACAGGAACGCTACTGGCTAGTAACACGTGTTCTTCTGACAGTAAAACAAAGGCTCTTAGTATTATCACGAACTTCGTAGTATCATCACTGGAGCTCTGAACATCATGGAGGTGTAGATTTAATCAAGTGGATCACTTAATATTTAAGTGTAGGTTTCGCTTCTTAATCCAAAGATGTACAGCACACGTGCGCTGGTACAAATCTGATCCCGCTATAATCAAAGGCTTGTTGCACCAACATGGAGAAGCGGACTACCGAGTGGTTCAAAGCCAGAAGCATGTCTGTTCATTGTGCCTTGTGGCGAAACAAACTTCCCTCAGTCGACCCAACTGTCGGGGGAGCACCTCACTCCCAACACGACCCAAAGTTGGTTAGCGGATGGCAAGGACTGTTTGTAGGAAGGCTTCTAGCGCTAAACATGAGCACCAGTCTGATAGTCTCCTTTTCTTTAGCCAGGGGGGTGACAAGTGCTCAGCTGTACGAGTCGTTTGTTACAAGTCTAGACACAAGCTGGTGTCCTGCCCACCTAAAGCGTTGAGGCAGGTGGATGGGTGAGCATCCGAGCGACAAGCGGGACACCAGCTGAGATTTACGGCTCCGCAATCAACGGCCGCTCGAAACGAGATCGTGCCCTCACTTCCCCCTGCTTGACCCGTCGACAGAGGTCAACCTCGCGGCTGGGGGGGGGGAGGGCTTGAGGCCCCACGTCGGAGAGTGAGGAGGAGAAAGAGCGTGTGCCTAGCGCAACATGCGGGCGACGTGAAGCAAGATTAAGACGGACTTAAATGTTTAAGATGGACTTAAATGATCTGCTCACCAGTTTCCACGCCTGCTGTGCTCTCACCCGCAGGATCTTCCTGTACACCTGTACACAGTTCCGAATTCCATCTACCCAGGCACAAATAAAAAATACTTTGTCTCATCTTTCCCAGAAAATAAAGGTTGACTCTCTTACTCCACACTCGCGTACACGTTGACAGAAATGTGTTTGTGCGGCGAGTAGCTGGAACCTGTCACAGTATAACATGCACTGAAGAGTTCCATTCGCTTTATACATCGAATCGTTTGAGACACGCCTTAGGACTCTGGTGTGAAACTGGCTTTAGTAAGACGGTGTGAGACTGGCCTTAGGACCACCATACACTTCCTCAGTCTATTTACTTAGTTTGCAGCCTGGTCTCTAGTTTATACAAACTGCGCACAAATTACAGACGACGCGCGCACTTTGGGGGGAAATGTACATCACATGTTTCTCGTTGGGGGCAGGAGGGAGGAGATGCAGGTGTCGGGGGGGCGGCAGCAACCACCGCCCGAAAATGTGTTTATGCGCACGACGCACGGGTTTATGTTGCGTAACCATGTTTATATCAACAGGTTTATTATGTATCACTCCCGAAATTCCCCTCCCCCTCCCCTATAGTAAAGTAATTATTTATTTATAATAGAGAAGCGAAAGATTGCGGTCATGAAATAGTGAAATAATAATAATAATAATAAAGTCAGCTTGTATAGCGCCTTATATATCCCCCCTTTAGGACGAACTCAAGGCGCGTCACAAATGACAGATGGTGTGACGTGAAAATAATGTGACGTCAGAACAAAATGACGGAGCTCCAGCATCTACACACGGCACCAACACAGTCCGAATAATAGTTGAATGGATCAATTATATAATAATTCTCTTACAGTACAGGGGAACATTATCAAAGATTTCTGGATTAAACACTTTTTTTTAATAATTTGCATGATACATACACACGGTCTTTATGAGAGTTCATCTTCACCACAGTGTGGAAGCGAAACTCATTAAGTACAACCCAGACTTTGTTTTGAATTTGTCAGTCTATCACTGATTGCAATACATTTCAAGAGGTAGTCAACACTTTGTTGTAAGACACTCGTTGGTAGATGATTTTGCTGAATGTTAGGCTGATAGACTAACACAATGTGACGATGGGAGGGGCTAAGCTTTCAGTAGCTTCGGTGCATCAAATATATTTTCAATTTACGATATTTTCAGCTTCGTGTAGGTTTACTGATAAGTAACCCCGTGGTAAGACATGAAGTATCTCTGATATGAACTCAGTAACCTGTAAAAATCGAGTGCAGAAGTGAATGCCAGGCTAAACCTACCAACGAAACAGGACGAGAGAAGGGAAGGAGGGGGGGAGGCACAGAGGAGGAAGAGTTAGCGAGAAAGAAGACTTTAGTTTTTGAACGAACTTTTTTTGTGGCCGGGGAGGGGAAGAGGAATTCAGTTTATCTTTACCAGACTGTAACATAACCTGCAACCTGTGCAACATTATTGGAAACAAGATGGTCTGTTTTGTCTGGTGAAGTGAAAACCGCTGTGAAGTGTTGCCCCCGAGGGACGCTGAAAACCCTCGAAGATCGTTCAGATAAGACAGAAAAAGACGACTGAAAGACCCGGGGCTGTCTTAACTTCCACATCAAGACCGCGGCCACAGGCAGCTCCGCCAGCAAATGGAAAAGTACCCGACCTTATCCCGCCACCCGACAGAGAGAACGCAGCGTGAAACAAGCGCTTGGGACTGTTTGGCTGCAAACAGAAACATTTGCCGAGACTCGACCCCTCCATCATGTGTATGGGCTTTTTAAACGAAACGAGGTGTCCAGCGCTTTATCGGCGATGACTGTAGATGTAAGTGCAGACTAGTGATGAAAGTCACTGAGGATTTTTTATGTTTCCTGCCAGTAGGATACGGGCGGCGAGTGGTTCAGTGGGGCTAAGCGAGGACAGATACCTTCCCTAAGTCACGTGCTTGGTACGAGACAGTGAAGCGAGTGATAACTCCCTCCAGTCATACACTTGATAACAGACGATGTGGGAAACCAATGACAACAGACAGTTCCCCAAGTCATGCACTTGGTCCAGCGGGGGGATCAACTCGCCATAGCTTGGCAGTGGATATCAGCGAACAGGAAGTCCAAGACTGCGCATGCCTCAAGTCCCCGGTGTGTGTCGATCGCTTGGGTAACAGGCTGTAACCATGGTTATTGTATCTCCGAGGATGTAACATTCGTATGGGCCGTGACCAGAGTTATAAACAGGTTGTAGTTGTATCCACGATTATAAAGGGTGCACCAACTACTACACAGGTGATCACCACAAGATCACAGATCACACAGGCTGTCACCACTGGTCTATTTTCTCACCTCGACAAACATAATTAAGGGTTTCTTCGCACACAAAAGCTTGTGTGTCACAGTTTGCTGTGGGTAAGGTGTAAAAGGATATCTGTGGAATGCCAATCCTGCCATCTGGCCAGCCAGCAGCACCGGCTTTTACTTTCACACTTTCCATTGTTCGCGGGTTCGCCAAATGTAATTAAATGAACATTTTATGAGTTTTACGACCTTCTGTGGAAAATTGCCGACGAGAAAATGTAAATAAAACTAAAAAACGTTTTGTCATACATGCACAAAATATTTGTATTATTAATATATTTTTATCGCTTACTACTAAAAATATGTGACCAAAGTACAACACTGCACTAAAATGAACTGTATCATGCTCGCTGGGAAAAATCTCTCTTAATCGCTCTGTGTGTGTGTGTGTGTGTGTGTGTGTGTGTGTGTGTGTAATATAGTGTTTTGTTTTAGTTTGATGTAGTCAACAGTATTTTGAAAATTAGCCTTGGCAGGGGCAGGTCCTGAGTTGTTGACATTTTCCACATTTACGGAGTTTATCTTTTTAAGATTCTTTCTCTCTTTCCGTGTGTGTGTGCGCGCGCATAGGTATGCGTTGTGTTAAGAGAGAATAATTATTTCATCCAAGGTTTATTAAGCATATATATAAAATAGTGTTAATTTCTGGGATAGTATTCTGAAATATTGTATAATCACACTATTCCATTGACATTATGTAACTTTAGTAATCTAGTGAGATTGAATGACTCCAGTAGTCTACTGGTGTAACTACTCTAGTGAGACTGTATGACTCCAGTAGTCTACTAGTATAACTACTCTAGTGAGACTGTATGACTCCAGTAGTCTACTGGTATAACTACTCTAGTGAGACTGTATGACTCCAGTAGTCTACTGGTGTAACTACTCTAGTGAGATTGAATGACTCCAGTAGTCTACTGGTGTAACTACTCTAGTGAGACTGTATGACTCCAGTAGTCTACTGGTGTAACTACTCTAGTGAGACTGTATGACTCCAGTAGTCTACTGGTGTAACTACTCTAGTGAGACTGAATGACTCCAGTAGTCTACTGGTGTAACTACTCTAGTGAGATTGAATGACTCCAGTAGTCTACTGGTGTAACTACTCTAGTGAGATTGAATGACTCCAGTAGTCTACTGGTGTAACTACTCTAGTGAGACTGTATGACTCCAGTAGTCTACTGGTGTAACTACTCTAGTGAGACTGAATGACTCCAGTAGTCTACTGTTGTAAGTACTCTAGTGTGACTGTATGTCTCCAGTCTGGTGAGACTGAACGATTCCAGTAGTCTAATGGTGTAACTACTCTAGTGAGATTGAATGACTCCAGTCTAGTGAGATTCAATGACTCCAGTGTGACCCCCCACGATGTGAACCTGCAATATTCTACTAAAGGTGTGTGAGTTAAGTAGCCCACGGACATGTCTTAAGTGCAGTAGTCTACTGAAGTTGTATATAAGTATAGTCAGTCTACTGACTGTAAGTGCAGCACTCTACTAAACCTGTGAAAAAGTCTGCTGAAAAGGCGTCAAGTACAAAGGTCTACTGACTGTAAGTGCAGCGGTCTGCTGAAGCAATTCTTCAAAGGAAACGGTGATGAAAGTTGAAAGGCGGAAGGGGAGGGTTAAGCTAAGATGATAAACGACTGTCACACGGCAGGGGAGGTAAGGCGTGAAAAGAGAAATGAAAGAACAGCGAAATGTCTAGAAGGTCGCAGAGATTGGGGGGGGGATGTCGGGGAGGAGAGGGGTGAGCTTCACTCTCGACGTGTTTTACTCACAACTGCAGTCCGCCTGCTAATGTTGACTGATGAAATAGAGGCACTCTGCCTGTACCCCCGCCTCCCTCCTCTCCTGGGTCCTCCTCCTCCTCCTCTCAGCTGTTTTCCGCCCTGTGGTGACCTTTGGGTAGGTACAGACGGCACAACACTCCATCGTCTCATCTTCCTTATGTTTTGCTTCTTGTTTCCTGGCTACTCTTTTTAGCTTTGTTTCTCTTTCCCAGGTCTGGCTTCACACAAATGAGCTCAAGTTTTCAAACAACAGCTAAGGCGTATTCGGGTACACACGCCCGTTAACGTGTGTGTGTGTGTGTGTGTGTGTGTGTGTGTGTGTGTGTACGTTTGTATGTGTGTGCGCGCAAACATTTCAAGTCTAGAATCTTACTGACCTGTCCATGTCCTCATTTATCACCTATCTTCATTCTTTTCATTGTCTCTCGACACTTTAATATGTCCTTCGTCTTTTTCCTCTTGTTTCTCACCCTGACGTACTCTCTGACGACGGTGACGATGATAATGACGAAAATAAAGACCACAACGATGCTGATTGATGACAATGATGACTACGGCGACCATAAGGACTACAGGGCGAAGGCCACTACGATGGCAGTGTATAAGCCACTGGCAGGTGTTTGTCATTTTAGTGGAGGCTCTTAATACTGCAAGTCAACCTGACTGTTACAGTGAATACTGCAAGTCAACCTGACTGTTACAGTGAATACTGCAAGTCAACCTGACTGTTACAGTGAAAACTGCAAGTCAACCTGACTGTTACAGTGAATACTGCAAGTCAACCTGACTGTTACAGTGAATACTGCAAGTCAACCTGACTGTTACAGTGAATACTGCAAGTCAACCTGACTGTTACAGTGAATACTGCAAGTCAACCTGACTGTTACTGTGAATACTGCAAGTCAACCTGACTGTTACAGTGAATACTGCAAGTCAACATGACTGTTACAGTGAATACTGCAAGTCAACCTGACTGTTACAGTGAATACTGCAAGTCAACATGACTGTTACTGTGAATACTGCAAGTCAACCTGACTGTTACTGTGAATACTGCAAATCAACCTGACTGCTACAGTGAATACTACAAGTCAACCTGACTGTTACTGTGAATACTGCTAGTCAACCTGACTGTTAATACTGCAAGTCAACCTGACTGTTAATACTGCAAATCAACCTGACTTTTAAAACTGCAAGTCAACCTGACTGTTACAGTGAATACTACAAGTCAACCTGTTACCGTTACTGTCAATACTGCAAGTCAACCTGTTACTGTTACTGTGAATACTGCAAGTCAACCTGACTCTTACTGTGAATACTGTAAGTCATCTTGTTACTGTTACTCTACCCTTGACCTACTACTGCTACAGTATCTCCGGCTCAATGATTAAAAAGCTCCAACTCCAGCTCCCACCCTCACCGTCTGCTCTGATGTTACTGTTACTGTCAATACTGCAAATCAACCTGACTGTTAATACTGCAAGTCAACCTGACTGTTACAGTGAATACTACAAGTCAACCTGTTACCGTTACTGTCAATACTGCAAGTCAACCTGTTACTGTTACTGTGAATACTGCAAGTCAACCTGACTCTTACTGTGAATACTGTAAGTCATCTTGTTACTGTTACTCTACCCTTGACCTACTACTGCTACAGTATCTCCGGCTCAATGATTAAAAAGCTCCAACTCCAGCTCCCACCCTCACCGTCTGCTCTGATGTTACTGTTACTGTCAATACTGCAAATCAACCTGACTGTTAATACTGCAAGTCAACCTGACTGTTACAGTGAATACTACAAGTCAACCTGTTACTGTTACTGTCAATACTGCAAGTCAACCTGACTGTTACTGTCAATACTGTAAGTCATCTTGTTACTGTTACTGTCAATACTGCAAATCAACCTGACTGTTAATACTGCAAGTCAACCTGACTGTTACAGTGAATACTACAAGTCAACCTGTTACTGTTACTGTCAATACTGCAAGTCAACCTGACTGTTACTGTCAATACTGTAAGTCATCTTGTTACTGTTACTGTCAATACTGCAAATCAACCTGACTGTTAATACTGCAAGTCAACCTGACTGTTACAGTGAATACTACAAGTCAACCTGTTACTGTTACTGTCAATACTGCAAGTCAACCTGACTGTTACTGTCAATACTGCAAGTCAATCTGAATGTTACAGTGAATACTGCAAGTCAACCTGTTACTGTCAATTATCAAAACATGTGAAGGCTCGTGATTTTCTAGCTCACCCATATCGTCTGCTACCAACATGGCTACCAACTCAAACATACTTCAACAACGTGACTACGATTTAGTTCATTCTGATCAAACACAATTCAAAGTTGTGATTTTTTAAACTGTGTGGAAGGTTATTATTAGATTAAGTAACCACTGCTCTCTCTCTCTCTGTCTCTCTCTATGTATATATATATATTGTTTGTAATATGTATAAATGAAATTTCTGCGCAACACAAGCAGACATTTCACTGAGATAGCCCGAATCCCTTTGTCTCTTAGATCGCTAAATTTCAATCAATTTATGCTTGGAATATTAATTAAAACTCGAGCTATCAACACACCGATAACCAACTGCCAGCCATTTAACAGATTCCCTCCCCCCCCCCACAGCGCGCTCACACCCACACGAGGGCTGATTCCCAAATCCATGGATTAGACTCATGAGAGCGACCACCATCCCCATCAGTACCAATGCTTGAGCTCCCATCACGAGGAGAAGGCGAGAGGTTTAACATCTGAGAGGTGGTTAGAATGAGGGGAGGGGAGGAGAGCTGGTGGGGTGGAGGGACAACACCAATATCCGCCCCTCACCAGGAGCAAGACTTGCAAGGAAATCAAAAGCCCTGGCAACAAAGGTGTCTCACAGTCAGCTCCCACAGGGACTGCAAGACGGCGACTGAATCTTCACAAGGGCCCGACAAGGTTCAAGACATCTTAGCAGGTCATTAAATAGTTCATGAAACACTTGTCCTGTCGGCAAACAAAAGTATTCATGTAACACTAAGATCTTTCCAGAAAAGTCGACTGCAGGGGAGGTCCATGTCAGAGGAATTGAACAATGACTTGTCACACACACACTCACGGCTGTCGAGCGATGTCAGCAGTGAGAGGACTACAGGAAATATGTGTGCGTGTGTGTGTACAGGCTCTTCATGTCTATCAATACACAAAGCAAGGCTGTGCACATTATTCATATAACTCGTGTGTTTACAATATACAGGTATGCAAAGTACACAAATGTGGAATTTTGTATAAAAATAAATATGTTCACTCGTGAAAAACCTCAACATGCAGGTCAGAAAGTGTCTGTCGTCGAGCTCTCATGATTAATAATTATCACACTTCTGGGTATTAATAGTCACAACTTGGAAACCGCTTGAAATAATTAGCGGCCCTTTAGTCATGGGGAGGGAACAAGCCCTCGACAAGATTATGTGACAGAAACCATCAGTAATTTAGTCATTTCCACTGATTTAATAAGCCATTCGGCGTTCCCACCCACCTAGACTAACCCTCGGACAAGCGGTCATCTAGCTTTCATGTTGAATGGTTGGGAAGCAGTCTACAGGTGTGGATGTACGGGTCAGGTGGGCGAAAAAGACCTGACAACACATCACAACTGGGTTGTGGCTAAAAAAAAAGTTTTTCAAAGGATGCAAGAGGTCTACCGCAAATGTACATCGTGATCGGGCAGATGATGCTCTTAATCTGGGTGGTCAGGTGTAATCTGGGTACTCAGGTGTAATCTGGGTGGTGCTCAGGTGTAATCTGGGTCCTCAGGTGTAATCTGGGTGCTCAGGTGTAACGATTACATAGGCAGCCGTACGTAACAGTGTTTCACTCATCTGTAATGGTCCGACACCTGTATGCATGAAACCTAAAAGCGACTTTGTAACAATACCATTCACATTTTGTTTGTTTATTTATTTTCGTCAAAATTGTGGGCATTCGGATTTAAAATAAAAAAGCAGAACTGACTGTGAAGTATATAGTTCAGGTGAACAATGAAGGTGAATGGACGGCAATGAAGACAAGGATGAGAAAGAAAGAGAAGCAGGCCTGGAGGGTGTCTGCACTCTTGCACGTGCTTGTCTGAGAAAACCTCTCGTCAAAGGTGACAGACGCAGCCGACTAAAGGAAAAAAAAAACACACCTTCACAAACGAAACAAAAGGAAAAAAACTTAACGTTCCGGAGCCGTAAACCGAACCTCAGCGACTTCAGGGTGGAAACAGCAGACGGTGAGGGGTGGGAGCTGGAGTTGGAGCTTTTTAATCATTGAGCCGGAGATACTGTAGCAGTAGTAGGTCAAGGGTAGAGTTAAGCTGAGCGCAAGGAGATTGACATCACGAATGTATGACGTAGGATGTATGATGTAGTAAGAATGACGTAGGATGTATGAAGTAGTAAGAATGACGTAGAATGTATGACGTAGAATGTATGACGTAGTTAGTATGAAGTAGTAAGAATGACGTAGAATGTATGACGTAGGATGTATGATGTAGTAAGAATGACGTAGAATGTATGAGGTAGTAGGGGGACGGTTGAATGAGAGAAACGAGAGAGGATGGAAGCCAAAAGAGAATAAAGACGCTTACTATTACAGTACAACGATACACAAGCCTCACCATCCACACTATCATGAGAATCACCCGGTATCTTTCTCTATTATGTCATATTGTGTATGTCATATACCAGCAGGTGTATTACACACACGTCTATTTATTGTAATGGTACCAATAGTGTCATCCACCTTCAAATCTGTCTCACGAAAATGTGTGTAAATCTGAAAGTCACCATGTGTGTGTGTGTGTGTGTGTTCATTGGTCTCCATTGTATTGTGTGCATAGCTGAGTGTGTCTATCAGAATGGTTATCTCGTCATCGCCTGTTAGCTCATTCTTATCACACATCAGCCCACCTGCCTCCCTATCGTCGTGTGTGGGTAAACACAGATGAGACAAAAGAGGAGAGACGACTGACAGACCATCACAGCCTACGACAGTTATTACTGCCATCCACATGTCGCGAAATCCAGTAGAAAAATAGAAATGTTTTTTTAAAACATCCTGAGTAGTCAATATCCTCTTTATATACTGCTTAACCTACCTGACCGCCCTGGTCGATCACTCTTCGCCTTAGCGGCTTCCGCGTGCTGGAGGTCAATGAAAAGGGTAACCACAACGAGGATGACGAGCAGCAGGTCGCGCACGATTCCTGCGATGTTGTTATCGAGGCGACGATGGCGCTGGTGATGTTTAGGCGTCGCTGGTAACGACGTGGTGGGTGGAAGGGTGGATGAGACCGAAGATGAGGACAAGCGCGAGGGAGGCATGACCTGCAGGTCGGGTCGGGGCAAAGGGGTGACAAGCAGGGTGGGGCACGGGAGGAGGAGGATGAGGTGGATTATCTTTGAACGCGCCGGGACAGGTTGCAGAGGAGCCAGGTGTGCGCCTGGTGACCCGAAGTGCCGAGGCGACCAGGTGTGCAGAACACAGGTGTTGCGAGAAGACGGCAAAGCTATGAAAGGTGCAAGGGATCACCTGCCTGGCAAGCGGCCGTCCCAGCAAGGAACGACAGAACGCGGTAATGAATGTGATGAGACTGTCTTGCACCAACTATCAGCGTGGGAAAGTTTGATGCACACCCCGAGGGTGGACTGGTTATCAACACACACACGCCGCTGCTATCCCCAAGTCACGTGGTAGTTGATGTTACGGCTGATGACCATGACTCAGGGCTGTTGATAACACGGCCGGCGTCCTGATGACATTTTTGTGGCTTGGAATACAAATCGTGGCCTAGTATGTCCATTAACCCAGTCAATTACTTTTTCTTTCTTTTTTTTTTTTCCTTTTTTTTTTTACATCAGGTAGCCTTTTTGGGGGCCCAGTTCAATCGCTTATTTCAAAGCGCCAGTCAGAGAACGACTGCACAGATCCTTGATGCCAATCACTTATAGACGATCGAACTCTACTGGCGAGGACACGCGCCGGTCCAAGAACAGTAACTCACACGTTTTGCGAGAGGCGCTGGTGCTGGAAAATGTGTGCGGGGGGGAGAACGGATTGTCGCCACTGGCTGCAGAAAGTGACGTAATGGCATGCAAGCGGTGACGAGCGGTGGGGCCGCTGCTGGTGGCGTGTCTGACCAGGTCGACGGCGTCGCTCACAGCGGAGTTCAACCCCGACGCGGCTGTTGGGGTTGAGGCAGTCGCTCACAACACCGCGCCGTCTGTTCTCCGACTCCAGCCCGCCCGGCAGACAAAGTGCCCATGGCCAGAGAGACGTGCCCACGCCACCATCCCCAACCATCCCCACCCAACAGACACTTGGCTTTGCCTCGCGATCGCGCCTCCTCCTCCTCCTCCCTGTATCCCCCTCCCCCTCCAGTGTCGGCTCTCAGTCTCTGCTACCCCGTCAAGGTTTCAATTCAAGCCTATATACTCGGCAACTCTCTCATTCTCCCCTCACCCTCGCTCTCGTTGCCTACAAGAGCCCAGCCAGAGTGACTGCAGTGGCCTCCCTCGCTCACACAATGAGATAGAAGGGTTGGGGGTTGTGTGTGGGGGTGGGGCCTCACAGCACAGCATGGCGCGCGGACACTCGGGGTCGTGAGTATCTTTCTTGCCGAAGGTGCGATCGCCAAGAGCAGACAAGCCCGCGTGCGAGCATGCGTGGAGGGGGCTGAGCTAGGTTGCAGTGATTGTCTACATTGTTGACGGGGGAGTTTGCCTACACCATGACTATCGTCTCAGTTTGCCACTCGGCGCGGCTTTTCCTCTCCCTCCCTCTATTCGAGGCGAAACTCTGGGTGTAACGGACGTGGGACTGGATTACTGCCCTTGCAATTAAATTTACTCTTGTGATCGCTCGTGTTAGCTTATAACCCCCCTCCCCCTCACTCTCTCGTACCTCCCCGCACCACGTGACTGGTTCCTCTCCTCCTCTCTGCCATCCTACCTGCGATCAGCTGTCAGCTGGCAGACGACAGACGACGTGCAATTGTTTCTTTGTACCGCGCGTACCACAGACTATACCAACCTTGCGCCACCTGCGAGTTGTCTCCCCGACCTGACAGCTTTTGTCTACGCGCAGGTTAACCTGTACACAGTAAGGTGACCACCACTGAAATCTGCCCTACAGACCGCAACCTCCAACCCCATTACACCCCTCTCCTCAACACACACACACATATACCTCTACCCCCCTTCCCTTGTCGGTGAGTGGCGCCAGTGACCAAGTGAAGGACACCAGCAGACGGACCCTCGTATCTTGGATTCGAACAGCATGCGGCCGATGATAGGAGAGAAACTATCGCCATTAACAGCAGCCTTAAAGAAACCCTGAAGATGGTAAACTCAGGCAGACCGCCAAGAGGCTACAAACAAGAAAAAAAAGAACACACACGAGCCAGTTTCTCACCTTCCACACACACACTCACACTCACATGCACTAAGTGTACATCTGTCGGTCTGTGTCCTGGCCACCAACCAAGGATGCCAGCGGCTGTTACTAAGAATAGTGTGGCGCCCCGTGCTCGCTGACCTTTACAGAAGTGACTTCGCTAAGAAGTTTGGGCAGCGAGGTGTCAATGCAAACGATGGCTCAGTCACTTTGAGTAGCGATTGTCACCGAGGGCCTCCTCCCCACCCCCCACTGGGAGGCTGGCCTAGCGGGGCGAGTAGTCGTGGCTGTAGGGACGGCGTACCTTTACTACGGCGGCGGCGGTTTGTCGCTGGCCACGACTGCAGGTAGAAAAGGAAGAGGACCTGAATAAAACACTGCATTCCAGTCTTTTCAAGTGTAAAGGCTAAGCCCCATGTCGCTGAAGAGAGAGCACAGCTTTGCTTTCTTTCACAGGTTACATTTTTTGAAAAGAAGATATTCACACCTGGATTCACCGAAATTTTTGGTATTCACTGAAGACCGCGGCCATCGCAAGCGTTTCAAGCAAATATCACTAACACACCATCAAACAGGCAACCAACATTTGTGAGCAGCGACAACTCGACCTCTTCCAAGCGAAACTCAGGACAGATTCTATTTTCACTCTCATTTTAGGAATTCGTATCCTTTCCAAGGAATTAGTTTATTCCCATTACAATAAATGTTCACTCAGTCTGGTCGCTTGTGTAATAAAATACTAACACCGAGACAAACTCCAGGGAGGACTGCACAGCGAGTTAAAACTCCGAGAAGCAGACAGTAAACTTGTAGGAAAAGCATTTCGATAAACACAAACAAAAGTTCGTACCTACGATATTTAGTGGTTCATTAAATGTTTTGTAAAATCTTCAAGGCACACCACCCACTTAATCCTGAATCTTCAGGTGATGGTCGTAGGTCACTCATTCTTGTCTGCACGTGTCTTTCTTTTCTTGCGATGACGAGGAGACGAATGCTTGGGGTTTGACTCTCATTCGAGAACTCCAGGGTTCTGTGGAGTGAAACCAACAAACCCAAGTCATCGCGGAGGGTCTTTGTCAGGGACCCAGCACTGGGTACCCGCTTCCGGACTTCAGCCACTTTACCGCCTTAGTGCCAAACGGGTGGAAATGGATGAGTTACAGCCGCTACATTGCTGGGTGTGCGAGGTCTTACAAACAAAACTTGTTGCCGCCATTTTAGGGACCTGCGCCCTTCTGTCTAGCAAGGTGCGGGTGAACACAATCTGATGCCGCCATGATTTATTGACTCCGCAAGACTTGCTTACAAAATTGCAAGATGGTGTATCAGGCTGAATCGACTGACGACTAGGGACTTAATTCCGTTTGGAAAGTCGTCTGTGAGGAGATGTTGACACGATGTCCTATAAATACCCCCTTCCAACCGCCACAAAAACCTTTTGCTCTTGAGTGGCTGTTTATTTAGCCTAGAGGATCGGATCCCGCTATGCTTTTCCCTTTTCTTTCTTTTCGTATTTTTTTCTTTCTCAGCAAGAGGAAGGTATCGTTCTCATCCTTTTGGCGAGTCCTGCACACAGGCCCATGTGAGTGTGTGGCAAGCCACACCACCACCTTGCTGACACCCACACTCGTCTGGTTAGCGAAGCAGAACCATACAAGCAAAGGTGAATCTTTTTGATACAAAGATCCACACGTGCGTGTACTGATGCAGGATCTGCTAGGGATCCAAAGAGTCCGACTAAGGACATAGGATACTACAAAGACCCTTCACTTACCTAGGAAGGATCCTATCGATGTGCCAGGTCGGTGCTAATTCGGTATTTTGCATGACACGACAGGCTGGCAATGTGATGGAATGTCTGTGACACAATCTACAGCAAAAGGTCAGCAGCGCTAAGTACGACCTCGAGTAGTGGGTTAAGACATCTCGAGTACAGACAATAAATGATAAGAGAACAATGCAATCTGCATTCTTCCTGTCAAGACTCAGAGGAGTCACATGCCCACTCTACACCTTGGTCAACCGGGAAAACCCCTTGCGTCACACGGGACTCGAACCTGCTTGGTTGAAGCTTTCGGGTTCTGACGCGAGTGCTCTAACCACTTACAGGTATCCACTCTCCCACACTTCTTCTGCTTGACAGTCCTTCACCCATTATTCTGATTGTTTCCTACTCTACCCGACAGTTTACTCCCATCACAGTTGTATCGCCAAAGTATTTGTGTGTGTGTAGAGAGAGAGAGATTGACCTTATCCACCCGACTCCACATTCATTCCTTCTCCTCTACCTCGACAGCAACATCTATGATGATGTGCGGACAGCCCCTGACCCCCTGTCGCTACCTCTGTCGGATTCACAACGCCGTCATAATGCCGGGTGGACGTTTGAGAAGCCCTCGCTATCAGGGTACACACAGACTATCTGCCTGCCCTGCTTGTTTCTGCACGCTTCCTTCAAATTCCTCGGGTATCTCTGACGTGGCGCTGTTTTCAATCTGGGACAGGCTCTTTGTTTTGGTCCGCGTGCGTGTCACGCAGCATGCAGTCCACCCGCTTCTTTATTTGCACCTGGACACGAGCATCCACCCCGTTAACAGTTCCGTGGATACATGGTAGTCTATGAAAGAGCGGCCGTAAGGGGGGGGTGTTGAGTTATTCGATCTTTGTGAAAGCTCAGTTCTGTTACACGACAACCTGTAGATATTTTATCGTTGTCTTGTCAAAACTGTAGCTGCCGCCAGGTACGGTTGAATTGTGGGTATAAATACCCCACACGACAAGAATAACTGGAAAACACGTTGCACTCTGACACGCAGACCAGCGCCACTCTTGGCACAACAGTGAGACCGACATCAACATTTAACAAGTTTGTCATCTAATTTCTCGATCGAAGGCAAATGACAGGTCGAGTTGGACACAAAGCCAGTGAGATGTTTGTGATGAACTAGCTCCAGACCTACCATTCGAAATACTTATCCCCTTCTCCGTGTAATCACCCAGAGTGGCCAAACAAATGAAAAAAAAAAAGAGGTACAATGTGCTGTGTGAGGTGTAGTCCTCGGCAAATTACTCTCGGCTCCCGGTCCATAAAATACTTTGACAACTTTCTGTCCTTGGCGAGTCGTTAAAGGAGTTGCTAGAGGATTTTATCTGAGCCGCAAGTTATTATTCTGTTGTTATAATGTTGGCATTGCTGACCTATTGAATAAATCTTTCTCTAAATTCCAAACATTCTTTTTCTTCTCTCTTTGCCCCTCCTCCATCCTTCCAAAATATAAAAAAAACTGTTTGCTGTGTACCTTCCCTCAATCACGGATATTTCCGCCCTCAAAGTGGTTCGCATTTCATTTACACGGAACCGTTTATTACTCCCTCCCCTGCAAGGCAAACAGCCACACACAATGGGGCCATGGCTGGGGCCCAAGAACATCTACAAGAATGGCGAAAATCATGGCCCGGCAGCAGAAGATGATGAACCCACGAAGACGACATGAACACAGACACGGACAGAGGGTCTCTGCAATCTCAATTTGCTATTCGTTTCATCGCAATACCTGTTTTTTTCTGATTGCTGTGGTATTCTTAAGAGACTCGAGTTGAAAACCTACAGCACCCCTCCTGCCTGTACCCTCCGTTCGCCAAGGAGGGAGTGGTGAGGTGTAGCTATACACTCATCGGTGTGTATCGATTCTCTCTACAGACACAAGACTGTGAATGTATGACTGCACAGTGCACCTTATGGTGGAACAGGGTCGAGCTTCTGGCCGAGATGACAAACCTTCATCGTGGATGTTGTATCTTCGGTTACTTTTCTACACTAACTAGCCAGACCTTCCTGTGGCCTATACTTCACTTTCCTGCACTGATGTGGGTGGCATCTTGTTGTGGCTAAAAACAGGTGCGTTTAGTTTTCGTTTCATGTTTTCTTGTCATCTTTTTTTGCGACTGGTAAAAAAATAGATTGGCATGCAGTCAGCTTGCGGGAGAGAACTGCCAGCCATTAACCAGCGTTCGCATAACTGCGGAAAACACAAAATATAATTGGAAGGCAATTTAATGAGGCGCTCGCTCAATACAGTGAAGTCCGTTTCTTTCCAAGCTGAGGAGGGGGGGGAGTGTCGGGAAAAGGTAGCACTGACATTCTTGTGGTAGGCACCTCTTAAAAACCATATTTACCTTCAAAAACTAAATTGTTAACATAAAGAAAGGTGCCAGCTTCACTTTAAATAAGAAAAGTTTATCTCCTCCAGGGTGTATCGACTTATTTATGCGATATGTCCAGTTCTGATAGTCTACTGCCAAGAACATACTGATTATACAACAGGACCACATAAAGCTGAAAAGTACCTCATTTAAATTTGTTGTGTGATCTTTTAAATCAAGTTAAATGCTCAAGTGCTCACATACATCATGCAATGTCCCTCCTAATCCTAATCTATCGTATTGCATCCAGATGTCTTATTGCTAAAGCAGGTGTTTGACTAGCAAATAACATGTCTGCCCACAGCCAGAACTGTCTGCCTAGCAAACAATGTGTCTATCTGCAGTCGGTCTGTGACCACATAAGTGACGATTTTTTTTATTGATATTCTCGTCGATGACATATCAACATTAATACTGGCATTGACCATGCTTGGCCGTCGAAGGGGTATGAGAGAACACACAGGAAATACATCACACAAACCACGTGATCGAAAAGCCTGGAGACAGTATGTTACTCACGCCCATCCATGGCGGACGATACACCAAGATCACAACAGCTGGTCAGCTGAACTCGAGAGAAGTTGATTTACGGTCTTTAAGGGTGTTTTTACGGGTGAGACTGATGCTTGATGTGTGCAAGAGCCCCAACATCCCGAAGACTAGTCTGTATAAATGGCTGTGAATGTCTGACGCCGGCTGCTTAATTTGTTAATTTTGCCCAAGAATATCAAACCAACGCAACCAAGCACCGTCACACCTAGGAAATTAAAAATAAATTGAAAGAAATCCACTTTAGTCGACGATTCAATATCGAACAAGAACGTATCACACACGATTTGCGTATCGTTACACCTCAGCTTGTGCACGTGGGTGAAGCTTCAGCTGGAGCGAGGTGCATGTTACGATCTTAGATCTTTAAACTCTCGTCTGTGGGTATGGTAGCGGGTTGGGGAACCCCGTTAAGCAACATGTCGACACACATCTGAGCCTATAGTCATGCTTCAACAAACTTCTTTTCAATCTGAATGCTGCTGCAGCTACTAACATCGAATGGCGCTCCATTTTTATTTTAGGAGTTGGTAGAAGGTTGGTAGGTTAGACGGCTTCTACAATCTTTCGAAAGATGTTTTGTTGAGTGTTGTGCAAGAGGATTCAAGGGGCACAACTCATAATACGTAGGGGAGACCATCACACCCTCACATAGCCACCTTAATTTCTCGCCGCCCGCCTGTAGTCTTATGTACGTGGCTCTTAAGGTTGTAAGCACACCATGCACTAGGCACTTGCAATCCTACTGCCGCACCTTTTTTGTTCTCCAAGGTGGGCTGAGTCTAGCAGCGATTACAAGAAAAAACTTCAGCCAAGGCAAGGACTCCACAAGATGAAGCGTGGGCCCTGAAAAAGGTTTGGCTTGTGTATCTGTAAGAAAAACAGCTTGAGACACACCACCCCCCCTTGCACTGGCCATTGTGGTGGTAGCCTTGTTTAGTCTGCAAGAGGGCAGCGTAGGTTGAAAAGGTTAGAAACAACAAGTATATTACAAACATGTGGCTTTATAACACAGGGGCCCTGTGCCAAGTGTTGTGCTAACAAAGCTGGCTCGACATTCGCAATTTCTTAGTGATTAAAGATGGTGGCTTAGAAGAAAAGTGCGGTACATGAAGACGATCTTCCTTGTTTCACCAGTAGATGTGAATACTCAAGTGGCAAGATTGCGCAAGTCCCACACTCTTCCACCCAACCCTTGTTTATCGCCTCACTTACCTCCCCTCATACATGTCCCCCATTTTCTCTGGACACGTGATGGGTGGGTAGGACTTCTCTAGTCTCAGACCCGTGCAACCCTCCAGCCAGCGACCTGCATTTCTGTACCACAGGCGAGTGCACTAACCACCAGCTTCCCAATATATAGCAATAGCTGATTACTATATAAAGCTTTGTATCTATATTAGATAGTTATTGCATGGCTAACTTACCTCCCTGGCAATTCATTCATGTGTTCTGGGTGTATACACGACTAAAATTGTCGGCCTCTTCCCAGAAGTCGCAGTCTGTCCAATGGCGTACCCACACCCAAATCATCTGTCGTATTTCTCAGCTTTTGATGAACCTTATAATAATGAACCTCGGGGCAAAAAACCTCATGATAATGAACATCAGGATACCAAGACATGCCTTCTTACAAAATTGTGCCGCTAATTTTAAAAGCAAATGTATTCATCTGATGTTGATTGTCTGTTTGTTTGTTTGTTTGAGCGTCTGGTGATTACTACTTCCGGTAGCCCCTTTTCCAGCTGTAAAACTGCTACCAGTGACGTTTTGATGGTGTTACAAGCTTTTACACGGCTACGAGGGGTATACGAGTACAGCTTTGCTTCAGTTTCTTCAGTAACTTAAGTAACAATGACAACAACACGATAGACGCACGAAAGATCAAGGACCCACAGACAGCAAATGATCAAGGACCCTGAGACAGCAGATGATCAAGGACCCCCGCCCCACACACACACAGACACCAAAAAGCCACTCAGATTGCACCAGAAGCTGTAGCAGGTGCGACTAGGAGCAGTCTGATAGCCGGGGACCACACACCCGTCTGCCAGGCGCCGTATCAGGTGCGGCGGCGACCACTGACTGAGCAAGAGTCGCAGATTGCCCACATCTTCTGCCACTAACAGACTGTACTTCAGAAAGGCGCTGGGTGGCCATTAATCACCAACAAGGAGGGGTGTGTGTGTGGGTGGGTGGGTGAGTCGTGATGAATGTGCGGACAGCATTAGTGTCAGTTATATGCTCTTGGTTTTAGTGAGCAAAAAAGTGTTCAGCGCCTTTTCGCGAAACAAACCTACATTAAATTTTTTGTTCTCTTTAATTTAAAACTAATCATAATCACCACAATCACAGTTATCACCACTATATTTATCACTGCTAACTATCTCACCCCCACACCCATCCACTTAGTCACTCACTCTCGATCAATCAATCGGTCAAATAAACCACGTGATTCGTGCGACTAGTTGTACGCTTGCCTTGGCAGGAGGGGAGAATTCGTTAAGCAATTTAATCTTTGTCCATCTCTAAAGATAAAGTGCACATTTAGCATCGCCTGCCTCCATGACTTGCAAAACCTTTGTTTATTTTTTTTCTCAAGTCATCAAGAGGAGTTCGGCTCCAAACATTATTTTCTAAAAGCTAAGTGAACGACTACACTGGCTTAAACCCACCCCACCCCCCATCCCCGTGCAGTCTCGACATACACTCCTACAAACATCTTCAAGCATAACAAGTGTCCGTAAGACAGCCGGCCATTATCTGTTACACAAGGTATGGCCATACCAAACCTGGTCTGTATCTGTTGTACAAGGTATGTCCACACCAAAGCTGGTCTGTATCTGTTACACAAGGTATGTCCAGACCAAACCTGGTCTGTATCTGTTACACAAGGTATGTCCAGACCAAACCTGGTCTGTATCTGTTGTACAAGGTATGTCCACAACAAAGCTGGTCTGTATCTGTTACACAAGGTATGTCCACAACAAAGCTGGTCTGTATCTGTTGTACAAGGTATGTCCACAACAAAGCTGGTCTGTATCTGTTACACAAGGTATGTCCACAACAAAGCTGGTCTGTATCTGTTGTACAAGGTATGTCCAGACCAAAGCTGGTCTGTATCTGTTACACAAGGTATGTCCACAACAAACCTGGTCTGTATCTGTTACACAAGGTATGTCCACAACAAAGCTGGTCTGTATCTGTTGTACAAGGTATGTCCACAACAAAGCTGGTCTGTATCTGTTGTACAAGGTATGTCCACAACAAAGCTGGTCTGTATCTGTTACACAAGGTATGTCCACAACAAAGCTGGTCTGTATCTACTGTACAAGGTATGTCCACAACAAAGCTGGTCTGTATCTGTTGTACAAGGTATGTCCACAACAAAGCTGGTCTGTATCTGTTACACAAGGTATGTCCACAACAAAGCTGGTCTGTATCTACTGTACAAGGTATGTCCACAACAAAGCTGGTCTGTATCTGTTGTACAAGGTATGTCCACAACAAAGCTGGTCTGTATCTACTGTACAAGGTATGTCCACAACAAAGCTGGTCTGTATCTGTTGTACAAGGTATGTCCACAACAAAGCTGGTCTGTATCTGTTACACAAGGTATGTCCACAACAAAGCTGGTCTGTATCTACTGTACAAGGTATGTCCACAACAAAGCTGGTCTGTATCTGTTACACAAGGTATGTCCACAACAAAGCTGGTCTGTATCTACTGTACAAGGTATGTCCACAACAAAGCTGGTCTGTATCTGTTACACAAGGTATGTCCACAACAAAGCTGGTCTGTATCTACTGTACAAGGTATGTCCACAACAAAGCTGGTCTGTATCTGTTGTACAAGGTATGTCCACAACAAAGCTGGTCTGTATCTACTGTACAAGGTATGATCGTGGTAATGGGACTCTGCTAGCGGGGCTTCGATAAAGCCTCTTGTTAGCTTTTAAAGGGCCATCACATAGGTGTTACTCAGACCAAAAATACGTCATGAGTTCCTGCCTCTACCACTACTAACCAGACTAAAATTCAAGAAAAGTATACACATCTCTAAAATACTAAATGACCTCTAGACTTTGTACTGCCTTCTCTATCAAAATAATAAGAGGGTCTCTCGAAATCAATATTCCCATATCGAGAATTAACCATATCAGGGCTGAAATATTCTGGCAGTGTTCTTTGGAACAACCTTCCCTCGGATCTTCAAAGAATGGAATCCAGGTTGTACAGGTTCAAAGTTGAAGTCCTACAGCACCTTTTCCAAACCCTTTGATTACCGACAGAGGTTTCCTACCCGACTTAACCATCTATTACTGGCATTGACAAACCAAACAAGTACCACATGTTGCGAGAGCTCTAACCAAAACAAACAAACAAACAAACCCCCAAAAAACTAAAAAAAAAGATCAGATATCAACCACCTTTTTGTACATTTCAAAATTTCTGTGTTTTTATTGCCTTGTTTTGAATTAATGTAGTTTTTGTATTTCTACTACGTAATCCGAGGGCTGGATGTAAAAAAGAATAACCTTTGCTTATTCTGTTACCCTCGAACTCAAAGATTAGTCATTTGTGCACATGAAAGCCGGCTTCTATCTGCTGCACACTCAGCAGCCGTTACCTCCCCTTGTCTCTCACCCGATTATCGCCAAGAACGATAACCGTATAATGGGGCTCACCACTCAACTACTATTACTGGCTCTGCAGACACGCAGTCACAGACGTGGGTAGCCGTAATGGTAGTGGTAATTGTTGTGGTGATGGTCACCGTAGTGGCGGTAGTGGTGGTGGTGGTGCTGGTGGTAAACGTCGGGTGTGACTGCGCCCGACACTGTTGTCACTAGAGTAAGTTACAGAGGAGTTTGCTTGTTGATGGTGACAGCAGTACAAGGAGGTTAGCAACATCGAAACATTCGCTACACTACGTCTACCTTCTTGTTGTTATGATTATTACAGAGACTGAACTACCGTTTGTAATCGCAGTCCTATTGTATCTGGAACTACTTTCTCACAGTGACGACCGCGTCAGTCTACACGAGGTGGTGGCGACGAACAGCCTAATGAGCGGACATCGCAAGAACTCATTCTGCTCCCCACTCCCCACCCCCCAGGTACAAACTTGAAGGTAGCCTGACCTTTGCTTGCCACCTAACCTTGTTCTTTCACAGTCGGCAATGAATGTCTTCTGCTTCCTCAGTTTCCGTGTCTGGGAGTTGGACACACCATCAATCAGCAGATTTCGGAGTGAAAAGCAGAGAACCGAGAGATGACAAGAGTTTGTGGTCGAATGGTCAGGGAGGTGGACAGGCCAGTCATTCATCAGATCTCAAAAAGCAGCAAACATAGCGAGAGTTGATGGCAAGACGGTCAGGGTGCCCCCATGGCCAAAAGATCGATAATGACGACGACGACGACGACGACGATGATGATGATTAAATTTTTAACACTGACAAAAGACTTGCGTGTGTCACGACTGTTTTAAAAACACAGATCTTGATGTACTACAAGTCTTTCATGGTCAAGCTGTATCTCGCTCTGACAACTGATTTTTTAATGTTATCATACAATTTTTTGTTTCTTGCTTTTCTAGCAAAATGTTAGCGAGAACCCGACATCTACAAGCGTGTGCTACCTTCGTGTACATCTCACCCAGTCACTAATGACTGACCTTTAAACTCCACGTTGGTCTCTTTCTTCATCTCACGTGATCATGTGTTCAACCCAAGCTGACCCAAAGCCATGCTCATCTTATTATCTAAGGCACATCTGTACATTCGCTTGCGCTCCTGTGACTGAAACTTGTCAGTTGTTATGTGATGTTCTTCCAATCACATTCCGGTATCCTGTCCACTTTTCTCGAAAAAAAAAAGGAGGTGGGGGGGGGTGAAGTGAAGTGCGAATGTGTCCAGAATACAAAACAAATTAAAAGATAAGGACATCACAAGGCTGCCCTGCACGCATCAGAAACGGCAGTTGTGCCCTCGCCAACCCTCGGTGAGCCGGACCGTAGAGTCGCGGGGGGGGATACCTTCAGTGTCGGGGGGGGGGTAACTACAGACAAGGCACCGCACATGGCGTTTGTTTGAGGCCAGGTGATTACCTGCAAGCCGCTGGTTCTTCCTTGTTCTGACTCACAGCCTGTCTTGTAATCCGGGGCTTTCCTCCCTCCCTCTCCAACAAACGCACGCAAGAGAACCCCCCCCCCATGAGGCCAGGCCCCACCTTACCTGTAGCCACAAAAAGTACCTCTTACCTGTCCCGCCTGGAATTTCCTCTGTCTGCCTGCGTGTTATCGCCCTTTTGGCAAACAATCGTTCACCGTCAGTGTTTAACGGCAGCGGGCGCACAGGCCGGGGAGGGGGGAGGTGGTGGCAGAGGAGAGGGAGGGGCACTTGCTGCACTTGACATCAATAACAGTGTCTGTCTGAGCCGTAGAAAGGCATTAAAACAGGGGGAGGGGAGGGGGAGATGGTTACTGGCGGGACCGTAGGCGAGGGTGTGTTTGTGAAAAGCGGTTGTTACTGTGGATGGCGAAGACCCTCTTCACATTCACAACTTTCACTTTCACTGTCACTTTGCTCTCCCTTTTGATGTAAGAGATCGAAGCCCAGACATCCACCATTCACCAGTACAAGTCTCGCACTGGCAGCAGGCAATATGCCACGTGACTTTCGCTCTTACGGGTACATGTATTTCAACTCGGGTACGTCGTCGTCAGCTGACTTCGTTATTCCCTGAGTGTTAAAGGACTACCTGAGAGTTTTGTGGTGGTAACTCCAGGAGTCTTCACTGAAGGCGTTGTTATGGTGACAGTAATATTCATTGAAAGTTTAAGGACTTCTATGTAACGCTAGTAGTTTCCGACATTTTTCCATAACCACGTGAAGGTGTTGTGATGTCACAGCCATAGTCACTGAGCTTTAACTCATTGAAATCGAGGCTGCTAGAATGACTATT
The DNA here is from genome assembly GCA_004794655.1 of Marisa cornuarietis. Classification (NCBI taxonomy): domain Eukaryota; kingdom Metazoa; phylum Mollusca; class Gastropoda; order Architaenioglossa; family Ampullariidae; genus Marisa; species Marisa cornuarietis. The sequence goes on from SMMW01000613.1 coordinate 919,297, forward strand.
TGAAGGTGTTGTATGCTGGTCTTGTCGGATAAACATTTTCTTCCAGTGACTAGGTACAGCTCAGTGCTAGATACTTTTTCCGCAGATCTGGGTAAATACCTCCTACCTGCCTACAAGCGTCACTGTGCACAGAAAGAGGGTAACGACACACACGTGAGGATTATCCAGAGATATGTTTATGTTGTCAAAGTGTCAGACAGTGGGAGATCGGACACTGTCTGCTAACGTGACGTACATGTGTACAATGAGATCTAGACTGTATGTTAATGTGACGTATACGTGTACATTTAGATATGGCGCCTATATTAACATGGCGTATCTGTGTACAATGAGATCTAGACCTATATGAACGTGACGTATCTGTGTACAATGAGATCTAGACCTATATGAACGTGACGTATCTGTGTACAATGAGATCTAGACCTATATGAACGTGACGTATCTGTGTACAATGAGATCTAGACCTATATGAACGTGACGTATCTGTGTACAATGAGATCTAGACCTATATGAACGTGACGTATCTGTGTACAATGAGATCTAGACCTATATGAACGTGACGTATCTGTGTACAATGAGATCTAGACCTATATGAACGTGACGTATCTGTGTACAATGAGATCTAGACCTATATGAACGTGACGTATCTGTGTACAATGAGATCTAGACCTATATGAACGTGACGTATCTGTGTACAATGAGATCTAGACCTATATGAACGTGACGTATCTGTGTACATTGAGATCTAGACCTATATGAACGTGACGTATCTGTGTACACTGAAATCTAGACCGTATGTTAACGTGACGTATCTGTGTACATTGAGACCTAGACAAATGTTAACGTGACGTATCTGTGTACATTGAGATCTAGACAAATGTTAACGTGACGTATCTGTGTACATTGAGATCTAGACAAATGTTAACGTGACGTATCTGTGTACATTGAGATCTAGACAAATGTTAACGTGACGTATCTGTGTACACTGAGATCTAGACCGTATGTTAACGTGACGTATCTGTGTACATTGAGACCTAGACAAATGTTAACGTGACGTATCTGTGTACATTGAGATCTAGACAAATGTTAACGTGACGTATCTGTGTACATTGAGATCTAGACAAATGTTAACGTGACGTATCTGTGTACATTGAGATCTAGACCTATATGAACGTGACGTATCTGTGTACACTGAGATCTAGACAAATGTTAACGTGACGTATCTGTGTACATTGAGATCTAGACAAATGTTAACGTGACGTATCTGTGTACATTGAGATCTAGACAAATGTTAGCGTGACGTATCTGTGGTCAATGAGATCTGGGTCATATGTGAACGTGACGTATCTGTGCACAAATGTAACGTTGCGAGGTCGACCTCTTAATGTGCATGCTGACATTTGCAGGCGCGTATCTTGACAACGATTGGGAATATTTATTCAGATTTGAACTGAGCTTTATCCACTCGGTAGAAAAACTTGGTACCGCACGTGACCTTTAATACTTATTGACTGTTAGAAGACTAAACTATGTTGTTGGTACGATCGCCCTAATACCCATCGCCAGTTACCCGAGGGTGTTCCTCTCAACATTCACCTATACTAGTCCTAACTTTCATTTAAAGAGAAAAGAACTACACGAGGGCTTCTTGTGCACGTCAACATTCATTTGCCGTTAAAGTTCTACCGAGGGAGTTACTAAAATGTACTTATATATTTCGTTGGCTATCACATGACTACGTGGAGGTATTAAGCAGGTCTTAATGATGATGGTAAATAATAATAAAGAACTACCCGAGAATGTTCTTGTATTAATCGTAGCAGCTTGCAGGTACCACAGCTTCTTCCGGCGACTTTATACGACAGCTGCTACTCAACATCGGTCTTACCCAGCATTAAGAGGTCGTCTACAGAAATCTTTAATAAATATCAAGAATTGGGTTTCTTCGAGACACATACATTTCCACTTTTACGGCTCTCATTAAAAAAACTCAACACACACCTTAAAGAAAAAAAATCTAGTAATTTTCAATTCGGCCATTTTGATTCATTTTTAAAGCAGCTGCGCCTATGATGAAATTTCTTGACAAAAACTTGCCAGTAATGTGCCTCCCTTGTGTTCTTTGCTCTCATTGGGCATCGTCGAGATCACCTTTGTTCTTGTCGACTGTACCAGTCTACAGGTATTTGTTGTGATAGTTGTATGTTTCCGCACGTGCATGCTGCTTTGAGGTGTACTAGAATGATGCTCACTACCGTCGGTCCGTGTGTACGTGGATGTAGGTGTCAGCTGTGAAAGTGTAAGATAACAGATTTACAAGTCTTTGTACCCCAGGTAGCTACAAATATGTCTTACTTGCGTCTGAAGGGAGTAGAAGTCACTCTCTCTATCAAACGAAATAACCGGATGTTGCTTGTCTGTAACTGATAAACTTTGACCCTGAACATTGCTCGTCCGGAACCAGACTCAGATAACTCTGCCGCAACAAGATCAGGTATGAATTCGAGCGCGAATTACGTGCCCTTCTCGTTTTTTTAAGTCACGTGACGGAATACTGGCGAAGATGAGCTGGGCGGGAGTGTAAGAACGAGAGACACGAAAAATCCCCCCTCCCCCCCCCATTGAATCATTTGAAGTCTTGCCTTGCGTCCGACACACCCGACCCCACCCAGGAAACAGGACAGTGTACTTTAGCAGCGAGCAATATGGTTATTGTGTAAACTGTAATAAAGAAAGTTCGAGAAAACCAGAAAGAAAACCTATACGCTGACCGTTAGTAAGACTTCATTTCCCTGCAATGCTGATGACAGCCAGAGAAATTGTCAGTCAGTCTCCGACTCCACATTTATCTCGTTCATGCGTCGGTGTTCATGGTCACGTTCATGTTCTTGGTGCTGTTTGCACGTGGGCGTCGGACTGTCTCTCCTTTCCACATATAACGCGGTTATCAACTTCACAAGGTAAACAAGCCCTGTGGGCTCTTTAATGGTAAGAAAGGAGATACCAGTATCCATGCTTTCAATTTACCTTTCTCAGACGACCATCAGCTGTATACCTATTGCTGCTAGAGGATTGTGATGACGACCATCAGCTGTATACCTATCCTGCTGCTAGAGGATTGTGATGACGACCATCAGCTGTATACCTATTGCTGCTAGAGGATTGTGATGACGACCATCAGCTGTATACCTATCCTGCTGCTAGAGGATTGTGATGACGACTACCTGCTGCTAGAGGATTGTGATGACGACCATCAGCTGTATACCTATTGCTGCTAGAGGATTGTGATGACGACCATCAGCTGTATACCTATCCTGCTGCTAGAGGATTGTGATGACGACCATCAGCTGTATACCTATCCTGCTGCTAGAGGACTGTGAGGACGACCATCAGCTGTATACCTATCCTGCTGCTAGACGATTGTGATGACGACCATCAGCTGTATACCTATCCTGCTGCTAGAGGATTGTGATGACGACCATCAGCTGTATACCTATCCTGCTGCTAGAGGATTGTGATGACGACCATCAGCTGTATACCTATCCTGCTGCTAGACGATTGTGATGACGACCATCAGCTGTATACCTATTGCTGCTAGACGATTGTGATGACGACCATCAGCTGTATACCTGCTGCTAGACGATTGTGATGACGACCATCAGCTGTATACCTATCCTGCTGCTAGAGGATTGTGAGGACGACCATCAGCTGTATACCTATTGCTGCTAGAGGATTGTGATGACGACCATCAGCTGTATACCTATTGCTGCTAGACGATTGTGATGACGACCATCAGCTGTATACCTATCCTGCTGCTAGAGGATTGTGATGACGACCATCAGCTGTATACCTATTGCTGCTAGAGGATTGTGATGACGACCATCAGCTGTATACCTGCTGCTAGACGATTGTGATGACGACCATCAGCTGTATACCTATCCTGCTGCTAGAGGATTGTGAGGACGACCATCAGCTGTATACCTATCCTGCTGCTAGAGGATTGTGAGGACGACCATCAGCTGTATACCTATCCTGCTGCTAGAGGACTGTGAGGACGACCATAAGCTGTATACCTATCCTGCTGCTAGAGGACTGTGAGGACGACCATCAGCTGTATACCTGCTGCTAGAGGACTGTGAGGACGACCATCAGCTGTATACCTGCTGCTAGAGGACTGTGAGGACGACCATCAGCTGTATACCTCTGTGATGACGACCATCAGCTGTATACCTATCCTGCTGCTAGAGGACTGTGAGGACGACCATCTGCTGTATATCTATTGCTGCTAGAGGACTGTGAGGACGACCATCAGCTGTATACCTATCCTGCTGCTAGAGGACTGTGAGGACGACCCACAGATGGCAACAGACACACTGACGATGACGGACTCCCACGTAGAGACAAACCCCACGTAGTGTGTCAAGGACTTTACTTACGTAAACGCCATCTTGAAACCAGAACGAGGCCTAGTGGGCTGTTGTCGTGGTTACCAAAACATAATAACACTGACCTGTATATCAAAAGATCCGTAATACTGAATTTGGAATTCACTTTTTGCTACCTCAACTACGATTACAGAAGAGTTCAGACTTTAACCAAAAAAAAAAAAAACCCCAAAAAAAACAAATCACGAGGTCGCAGCAGGAGTTTATGCTTCGTGTGCAAGTTCTCTTCATGAGAATATTTTTGATGACAAGAGAGATGTTTTGTATCCTGCTCATAATCATGCTTTTTTTAACAGTGTGAATGTGTGAAACAATAGATTGTCAGAGAAACATAAGGGTTAATATTCTCTATGTACGTACGATTTTGTCACCAACTTCAATTTGCCTCCTACTTTATATCTTCCTGATGGAGCTATGTCAAAACACATAACACGGTATTAACATTCTGTAGGTACCAGTGACAATCATACTCATCTGATGACCTTTGATAATGCACACCAGCTTCTTATAAATTGTAAGAGAAATATTTGTAAACTTCAAACATGAAAATAATTGGAGGTTGGAGTGTGTTGGTGTGTACATTGCTCAAAAAAACAAATGAAAAAATATTGTTGTTCACATGCAGAGCATGTATTTATTAAATAATGATCCAACCTTTTAGTTTAATTCTTGGAGAGTTGGTCAACTGTAGTTGTATGTATTGTCATGCTGGTTGTTCACAAACTGAAACTTTAAAAAAAACCAGGCCTGTCATACACTTACACTAAAAGCTTGTATCATTGCCTCCCCAAATTTGTTCCTGTTCAAGTCCTTATCACTTATAAACGAAAGAAACGATAGTCTGGCTGCCATACAACATCGTCCTTTAAGACACCTGGGAGGGAGGTCGACGCCGTCGTAGTCAGATGAAAAACTGGTTTATGAAGGTGAGGGACTGGACTGGTTACCCTGTACAGGACCTGCTCACTATCGCTCAAAACAGACGTGAGTGGCTAATCGTGCCAGTTGCCAAGTCTAACCATGTGCTCACGGATAGGTATCAGTCAAGGACGGACGGAAGGACGGACGGAAGGACGGACGGATGGTCGGACGGAGTGTACAGAACGACAAACTGAAGTGCTTGCACGATTTGGTTTTATCTGTGGAGGTCTCAGCCATTGTTTCTCGTTACCACGAGGCCCACAAGGCATGGTTTTGGAATGCTGGAAGAGCCGCACGTGAATAAGGTCCAAAATTGTGTATCTCCCTCCCAAAACACACAAGTTAGAGACAGAGACCCCCATGGGCCAGTTGCACAACACATTTCTAATTTTAAACACTTTGAGGCCTTAACTCTATTTAGATAATCAGTTTAAAGTGCACACCACAATTTTAGAATTTTTAAAACTAAAACTGTTTTAAGTAAGGTAAAGTTGTTTGTGTGACTTTCCATCCTGTCAGTACAATTCTCTGTATGTTCTTCTGCAATGTATCTCAATGGCAGAGAAGAGATTTTCTTTCGATAGAACAGTTTTAAGGTTTAGAAACATGTTGTGCGACCAGCGCCTGGTGTACATGTGCTGCTGTGACTACTCACCGAACTCGTACAGTGAGATCTCCACTTTGCACAAGCCGCTACCGGAGGGCTGGTGGCTGTTCACCCCCCGGTTGAGGCCGACGTACAGTTCATGACCTCCCGCCGCCTCCGCCTGTGGTTGACGTCCACTGACGTTGAGTAGAAACGGCGACTCCATCTCCTGCAGCGCCACACCGCGCGGCGTCAGCACCTCGAGACGCTCCGAGCTGACGTCCACCTGCAGCCGCGACCCTGTCACAGCCAATCAAAACACGACACGTCATCGAGTTGCAGACTTTGTCTGTACATTAATAGTCCATTAGTGTAGCATTGCCAGCACCGACGGTTGGTCCGTTAACTTTACAGTTGTTACAACACAACACAACACGTCTTTATCGTCTGCTTTCCCTCACAACAGATTTCTCATTATAAGAAAAATACAGTCACATCCCACACATCCATACAATTACTACACTCACAATCAAATGCTATTGGTCATATCCTCATCATCATCATCATTATCATCGTGGTCCCCCGCGCAGGCTACAATCGTCACACCACCAACACCAACACTTACGTGGCTACCGTCGACGTGGTATTTACTGTCATGTCCGACCACCACCATCATCAACACCACAACCATATTATCACCTTTATGTTTTCCTCCTTGTTGTCGACCTGTCTTTCCCTTCTACTCACAATTTATCAGCTGGTATATATCTCAACCCCCAGTCCCTATCTGAACTTTTTCTTTGCCCCAAAACAAATGAGTTAAGAATCAGGATCAGCAAAAATATCTTAGTTTGCAGACATGGCCAACACCAACATTGTGACAGCCAGCAAAATAATTTTTCGCCAGTCGAAGAATAAAACTTTACGAGGTAAAATAAAAGGTATCAGTTGGAAGACAGAATGGGAAACCTGCATCCTTCAGTCAGTAGAATGAGTGGATGGTCTCTACATGTCCGTGGCGAGCCAACTATTTGTGTATCTAGAAGATCACGTGCTCGATCCAGAGAAAGTCTCTACATCACAAACCCTACCTAGTGTGAGGTTCAAGCTTGAAAACATGTCTCAAGTCTTCTGTAAAACTAGAATGCGCCTTTTATAATAAAACTTGGTAGGTGGTAGAAATATCGGCAACTCGGAGTCAAAAAAGGGGAAACGACTCTCATCCGAGGTGCGATAAGAGAGAGACGATCGTGACAGGAGTTCACCTGGCGAAGGCCGATAAAGAGTTTGCTCGTCGGAAACTACAATAAAACTGTGTGTGGAATCTTCCAGCATGTCTCCCTCATCACAGCCCCTTCACTAAGGTGGCAGGAGTTATCTACCTTTCTTGACCACATCGTCAGTGACGTGCATGAGATGGCGCCCTCCGACAGGGGGATCCGAGTAACCAGGAAAACTGTTGCCATAGACACGGAGCTGCCGGTTATGTATGTATGCGTCGGCTGTGTGGCGGGTGGCGCTGCTGTCGCTGTCGTCGCGGGTGAGGGAGTCCGATATGGCCAACGTCCTAAGGCGGGGAGACTCGCCGTACTCCAGCTGTAGACACACGAGAATACCAGACACATACGAGATACACACGAGAACACACGAGATACACACGAGATACACACGAGACACACACGAGAACACACGAGGCACACACGAGACACACACGAGACACACACGAGAACACACGAGACACATGGTGTAAAACTTTAATTCCCCCCCCCCCTAACTCTTCACACGACCAACTCTTACCAAAACATAAAATCAACCAACATTTACAATTCAACAACGAAGGTGATTTTTTTTTCACTGGGAAGGAAACCACTGACATTTTTCACACTGAAAAACAACAACAACCGGGCTCTCATAGAGGTTCTCAGAGGGTGGGGACTCACCACCAGGGTCATCCCCTTGTTGGGGTCGACGACGGCTACTTTGAGGACAGCCTGACTGGAGCACTGCTGACCCGCCGCCTCTGCTGACCTGCTGACAGTCGGAGGTGTGGGAGTGCGCACGAAGGAGATGTAGGGACTGTAGCCAGTGACGACGCCGTAACGAAGATCCACAACCACGTGGTCGTCTCTTGTCGCGTGACACTCCACAGCGACACCTGCACAACGTGGTCAACGTCGCTACTACGTCTCAGCTTGTCTCATGCCATGCGATACACTTCCAGAGTATTGACAGCATAGATGATCATTAATTTAATAGAGACATAACTCAAGTGAGTTCACTTTTATTTCAGGAACATCACACACACACACACACACACACAATCATCCCACAAAAAAGATCTTTGAATTTTATACAATCTGAGCAAGAGTTTTAACTCCCACTTGTCTTCGCCTGTCCCGGGCTACAAAAGTCTTTGGTACTTAATTGACAGTCATCTAACAAACAGCATCGTCTTCTCTGTCATCTTCATCATCACACTCAGTGTCAGGTTATACGAGTAGACCAGCCTCTCCGACATGCCTAGAGTGTTATGAGATGTGCGCTCATTTTGTGGGGAGGAAGACTACTAACTCAGGCAGTGAAAACATTCAGTGGTCTCCCATACTTTCGAGCTCCTTCTGACGAGTGTCTAAACTTGATTTATTGTGATGATCTCGCCTGTCGAGAAGGAAATCTCTTTTCACCTCATGTTTCTTAACACGCGAAGGAAAAAAAATATGAGGAAGAAGTGGGCAGGTTACTCTTCAATCCAGGAAAGAAGTAAAGAAATAAAGTCAAAAGTCAAAGCAGAAATTAAACTGGCTAAATAAAAGAACAGAAGTGAACGAGAAGAGCAAATAGACCAAGTAACAGAGTTTACCCGAAAGAAAAGGCTTCCCAGCAACACCCGAATGGTTTCATTCCATGTGGGTAGTCTTCTGCGTCTTAGTTCCATTTCTGAGCCCAGTGTCTAAACTCAGCTTCATTTCGATTTTTAGTCGGGGATGGGAGAAGGTTTGAACCGCCAGGCTGAGGCGCACACAAGTGTTGTACCTCAACCCAGGGATGGGGGGGGGCAGTGGTTGGTCAGCCACCACAGGGCTACTTCCGACAGACTGATGTCACATGGGGAACCTGAATATCCTTCCACCTGGCTGCACCCAGGGTAATCTGGAGGACTTTCTGCACAGCAGAGGGGAGGATGGAGAGAAGAGGAAAGTAAGACGATAAAAGAGAGGGAAAGATGTGGGGACAGGGGTCAAGGGAAGTCAGGTGGAGGGTCACTTTGCACATCTCGTGTCTGCTGTTTCGTGACCGATGCAGGTGACTAGATTTATCGGGGTGCAAGTTAGGTAATCACGGCGCTGTATTTTTTTGTTATTATTTTTTTTTATAGTAATTTCTCCCCATTTCACAAGAAAATCGTCTCGTGATTAAAAACACAAGAAAACACTAATGTTGCAGCACCGACACTAGTGACTATTCCGCATCCTGGTCTGCTCCCTGCCTCACTTACACGTACTGCGAGATAATAAAGAACTTCTTTCAACAGTATTTACTGCGAGAATTGCAGTGTCAGTGTAATAAATACAATTTCAGTACGATACCTAAAGTTTAGAATAACAAAGATTAACTTTGACAAGACATACCCAAGTCAATAATCTTTTCATTGTTTCCTTTTCACTACGTACAAGTACCGTTAGCCCTCTGGTCAAATAAACATTATATTGACATTAACTCGATATTAAATTTTTGTATTTTTTTAATTTTCTTTAATGTAGATTTCTGTCAGTTAATTATTAGTATCGTGGTGAAGAAGATTTTTTTTAATTTGTTCCTTCCGGTGCTAAGCTGAAAATTTGTAGGAAGCACGCAGCAACAGGTGACAAAACCTTGTCGGGTGATAAACTAGTGGAGTGACTGCAGCCTCGACTGAGGGCTCAGGCCAAGCCGGAAGCTGTCGGACATGAAAGCCGGGTTGTCACCTCGTAAACATCTCCTAGGACTCATCCGCGAAGCGCCTGATAATATTGACGATAATTTAAACGGGTGGCTTCAAGACGAACAAGTAGGCTGTGGCTGGAGACCGACACCCGGGGGGTTGCCGTGTTGCCGGCAAAAGTTACCGGCGAAAGCCGACACCCGTGAAGACAAATCACCCCCCAACAAACATTTCACTCAATTTCGCTCTCAGTCCTCGCTAGACTGATCTCTTCCTATACCCTCACGGCTAGTTACTATGGCGACGATAGGTAACGTATGTCTTGAAACATCGAGTGCGGGAACGTCACGAGTTGGTTCAATAAAAACCTTAGTGTGACGTACAGGGAGGTTACAAGTCGGTGTAGTGACCCCCTCAGGGTGTGACGCACGGTTGGTTTACTGAAGCCGAAAGCTGCTCTTCAAATAAATCTGGTGAGCCAGCAACAAATATGTTCTTTCAGACAGCTTAAAGTTTTTCTGATCATTTATTCCCATGTCTCTCTCGCTCTCTTTCCTCTCCCTCCCTCTCTATTTAACCCTCGTCAGTCAAGTGGGGTTGCTTCCCCCGCACCCAGCCACGTTACTGCGCGTGATTCCCCCCTTTCCTGTCGTTCACGAGCACCGTTGAAATGTTAGAGGAATCCATATCAGTCACGCTTAGTCGGTGGAACTGAATCAGACTGTCGAAGGACTGAGTGCGACTCACACTAACGGTCATCGCCGTCTGCCGGGCAACGCGTGGAAGGACTTCAAGTGGACAGGGGGGGGGGGTGAGGGGAGGATAACCCAGTCTTATATCACAGTACAAGTGACTGGCGGTGCCGCAGTGTTAGCTGTAAATCACCGCCGTCAGCAACAAGAGGCGCAAACCCTCTAGGCCGCACCCAGGGGAGGCAAACCTGAGGCAGGACATCGACTGGGGACACAACTCCCGTCGTCCTCCTCATTTCTTGCTCGTGATAAGATATTTCCGTGAAAACAATACTAGTTACTTGCTACACACAAACAATCCTAGTTACTTGCTACACACAGACAATACTAGTTACTTGCTACACACAAACAATCCTAGTTACTTGCTATCTCCCATATAAAGCCAAGCGACGATAGGTTAACTTTCCTTTATTTTGGTCGGTTTATTTCAAGATTACAGCCGTTAATAAAACTGTACATGACAGTCCAGATCAAATAGTGTATGACTGTATGGAATTTGTACTTAGCCAGTGACAGATTATTGGAAATCACAATACTTGTCTTAAACTTATCCTTTTTTTTAAATAAAGTTATGTGAAGATTTTATCAGTGTTAATTATGTTAGTCAATATTCACAAACATTTAAGAAATGTTTTATCGGTAACGGATATCAACTCTGAGAATCAGCATGTCGGACTATCCAAGTGTTCCCAGAGTATCCCAGAGTATCCTAGAGTTGTCGGTGTGTCGGAATGTCGGTGAGGCTGGCAGACAGAATCACAACTGCTGCACGATACAATGTTCTCAGCGGTCCAATCAATCAGGAAGTAAGGCAGATAAAATTAATCAAAACAGTTGCAGGGGATAATGAACTGGGTAGTTCAGAATGGCGGTAACTATGGCAGCCTACACGAATCACAACAGCAGTAATACTGAATGTCTTCAGTGGCCCTCATCCCCAGCCGACCATTGCGCCCAATGACGAGTCTCGGCCTTTCACCTCCCCGAGACTGAAGGGTCTGGTCACATCATTATGCTGCTGCCAGCAGATTGACCATCGTTGTCCGGCCAGTCATCCAATCAGCCGACCTTCTGACCTCCAGTTCACTCTGCCCCCCCCCTCCTATACCTCTACCCTCCCTACAGCAGCTGACCTGTCCCTCCAGGACCATCTTTCTCTCTGGAACACTAAGTCAGGCAACTGAAATTCACATGATTCTACCGGATTTCATTGTTTTCAAATGATTAGCTGAGCACGCTGTTCTTTCTGTTTACATGGGTGGGTTATTTGCTGTAATATAGCCTTAGCTGCTGGCTCGGCGTTAAAAACACAACCACTTCACCCCCCCCCCCAACTGCTCACTACAAGACAACAGTTCCCTAAATGAGACTGAATACCTCTCCCCTCCCCAACACCTCACACACCGACACAACTTCAGATAATAATCAATTAAAGATTTGTGTAGCGCATAATATTATTGCCTAAAGAACATCGTGTCTCTGTCACAAACTATTGTCTACAGAACATCATGTCTCTGTCACCAACTATTGTCTACAGAACATCATATCTCTGTCACAAACTATTGTCTACAGAACATCGTGTCTCTGTCACAAACTATTGTCTACAGAACATCATGTTTCTGTCACCAACTATTGTCTACAGAACATCCTATCTCTGTCACAAACTATTGTCTACAGAACATCGTGTCTCTGTCACAAACTATTGTCTACAGAACATCATGTTTCTGTCACCAACTATTGTCTACAGAACATCATATCTCTGTCACAAACTATTGTCTACAGAACATCGTGTCTCTGTCACAAACTATTGTCTACAGAACATCATGTCTCTGTCACCAACTATTGTCTACAGAACATCATATCTCTGTCACAAACTATTGTCTACAGAACATCGTGTCTCTGTCACAAACTATTGTCTACAGAACATCATGTTTCTGTCACAAACTATTGTCTACAGAACATCGTGTCTCTGTCACAAACTATTGTCTACAGAACATCATGTCTCTGTCACAAACTATTGTCTACAGAACATAATGTTTCTGTCACAAACTATTGTCTACAGAACATCGTGTCTCTGTCACAAACTATTGTCTACAGAACATCATGTCTCTGTCACAAACTATTGTCTACAGAACATCGTGTCTCTGTCACTAAACTGTCTACAGAACATCGTGTCTCTGTCACCAACTATTGTCTACAGAACATCATATCTCTGTCACAAACTATTGTCTACAGAACATCATGTCTCTGTCACAAACTATTGTCTACAGAACATCGTGTCTCTGTCACAAACTGTTGTCTACAGAACATCGTGTCTCTGTCACTAAACTGTCTACAGAACATCGTGTCTCTGTCACTAAACTGTCTAAAGAACATCATGTCTCTGTCACAAACTATTGTCTACAGAACATCGTGTCTCTGTCACTAAACTGTCTACAGCACATCGTGTCTCTGTCACAAACTATTGTCTACAGAACATCGTGTCTCTGTCACAAACTATTGTCTAAAGAACATCATGTCTCTGTCACAAACTATTGTCTACAGAACATCGTGTCTCTGTCACTAAACTGTCTACAGAACATCGTGTCTCTGTCACTAAACTGTCTACAGAACATCGTGTCTCAGTCACAAACTGTCTACAGAACATCGTGTGTCTGTCACAAACTATTGTCTAAAGAACATCATGTCTCTGTCACTAAACTGTCTACAGAACATCATGTCTCTGTCACTAAACTGACTACAGAACATCGTGTGTCTGTCACAAACTATTGTCTACAGAACATCGTGTCTCTGTCACAAACTATTGTCTACAGAACATCGTGTCTCTGTCACAAACTATTGTCTACAGAACATCGTGTCTCTGTCACAAACTATTGTCTACAGAACATCATGTCTCTGTCACCAACTATTGTCTACAGAACATCGTGTCTCTGTCACAAACTATTGTCTACAGAACATCATGTCTCTGTCACCAACTATTGTCTACAGAACATCATATCTCTGTCACAAACTATTGTCTACAGAACATCGTGTCTCTGTCACAAACTATTGTCTACAGAACATCATGTTTCTGTCACAAACTATTGTCTACAGAACATCATGTCTCTGTCACAAACTATTGTCTACAGATCATCATGTCTCTGTCACAAACTATTGTCTACAGAACATCATGTTTCTGTCACAAACTATTGTCTACAGAACATCGTGTCTCTGTCACAAACTATTGTCTACAGAACATCATGTTTCTGTCACAAACTATTGTCTACAGAACATCGTGTCTCTGTCACAAACTATTGTCTACAGAACATCATGTCTCTGTCACAAACTATTGTCTACAGAACATCATGTTTCTGTCACAAACTATTGTCTACAGAACATCGTGTCTCTGTCACTAAACTGTCTACAGAACATCGTGTCTCTGTCACCAACTATTGTCTACAGAACATCATGTCTCTGTCACAAACTATTGTCTACAGAACATCGTGTCTCTGTCACAAACTATTGTCTACAGAACATCGTGTCTCAGTCACTAAAATCGCTACAGAACATCGTGTCTCTGTCACTAAACTGTCTACAGAACATCATGTCTCTGTCACAAACTATTGTCTACAGAACATCGTGTCTCTGTCACTAAACTGTCTACAGAACATCGTGTCTCTGTCACAAACTATTGTCTACAGAACATCGTGTCTCTGTCTCAAACTATTGTCTACAGAACATCATGTCTCTGTCACAAACTATTGTCTACAGAACATCGTGTCTCTGTCACTAAACTGTCTACAGAACATCATGTCTCTGTCACTAAACTGTCTACAGAACATCGTGTCTCTGTCACTAAACTGTCTACAGAACATCATGTCTCTGTCACAAACTATTGTCTACTGAACATCATGTCTCTGCCACTAAACTGTCTACAGAACATCATGTCTCTGTCACTAAACTGTCTACAGAACATCGTGTGTCTGTCACAAACTATTGTCTACAGAACATCGTGTCTCTGTCACAAACTATTGTCTACAGAACATCGTTTCTCTGTCACTAAACTGTCTACAGAACATCATGTCTCTGTCACAAACTATTGTCTACAGAACATCGTGTCTCTGTCACAAACTATTGTCTACAGAACATCATGTCTCTGTCACAAACTATTGTCTACAGAACATCGTGTCTCTGTCTCTAAACTGTCTACAGAACATCGTGTCTCTGTCACAAACTATTGTCTACTGAACATCATGTCTCTGCCACTAAACTGTCTACAGAACATCATGTCTCTGTCACTAAACTGTCTACAGAACATCGTGTGTCTGTCACAAACTATTGTCTACAGAACATCGTGTCTCTGTCACAAACTATTGTCTACAGAACATCGTGTCTTTGTCACTAAACTGTCTACAGAACATCATGTCTCTGTCACAAACTATTGTCTACAGAACATCGTGTCTCTGCCACTAAACTGTCTACAGAACATCATGTCTCTGTCACTAAACTGTCTACAGAACATCATGTCTCTGTCACTAAACTGTCTACAGAACATCATGTCTCTGTCACAAACTATTGTCTACTGAACATCATGTCTCTGCCACTAAACTGTCTACAGAACATCATGTCTCTGTCACTAAACTGTCTACAGAACATCGTGTGTCTGTCACAAACTATTGTCTACAGAACATCGTGTCTCTGTCACAAACTATTGTCTACAGAACATCGTGTCTTTGTCACTAAACTGTCTACAGAACATCATGTCTCTGTCACAAACTATTGTCTACAGAACATCGTGTCTCTGTCACTAAACTGTCTACAGAACATCATGTCTCTGTCACTAAACTGTCTACAGAACATCGTGTGTCTGTCACAAACTATTGTCTACAGAACATCGTGTCTCTGTCACTAAACTGTCTACAGAACATCGTGTCTCTGTCACAAACTATTGTCTAAGCCATATATTGATTGTGGACGTTAATTTATATTTTGACTGTTGACGTTAGGTTTTATTGATTGTTGATGTTATGGTATATTTTGGTTGTTGACATGAGGCTATAGTTTTATTGTTTACGTTGGGCTATAGTTTGAAATTTAACTTTGGGTTATATTTTGATTGTTGACTGGAGGTATATATTGATTATTGACATTATGGCATAGTTTGATTGTTGACATTATGGCATATTGATTGTTGACATTATGGCGTAGCTTGATTGTTGACATTATGGCATAGTTTGATTGTTGAAATTATGGCATATTGATTGTTGAAATGGCATAGTTTGATTGTTGACATCATGGCATATTGATTGTTGACTTTATGGCATAGTTTGATTGTTGACATTATGGCATAGTTTGATTGTTGACATTATGGCATATTGATTGTTGACTGGAGGTATATATTGATTATTGACATTATGGCATAGTTTGATTGTTGACATTATGGCATATTGATTGTTGACATTATGTTGAGGTGAAAAGTGAGGTCTTTGGGTCTGTAACCTTCAGTGAGGCGCAAAGACTGTGGTTACACTACTGCACTGTGAGGTCCATGGTTCACCTCTCGTCTCGGGGCACACGCATTATGCACACCTAGGATGTGGTACTTATTCACAGAGTATTCTCTGGCTTATACACTCGCCTCCGCTCCCTTGAAAATCACTCCGCGGGCATACACGATGAGGTACATACACAGGAAAGGTCATAGCCTCGACATGAATTGCACCCCAGGCCCGAAGTTCCGGCTGTTCTATGAGGTACTAACACTACTGCCGAGTGTACATTTTTCTTATCTGTCTCTACTCCCCTCTCTCCTCCCCTCCCTCGTGCTGCCCAAATGGTTTCTCTCAACGGTGCCTTGGCCTTGATTTGCCCGGCACGCGAGTAGCCCTTTGTAAAAAGCACGTGCAAGCACACTGTGGGCCTGTCTGCGCGTGTTTGCAGACGATGGACCTTGTTTTTCTAACACTCTATCAAGGTGTCGGGATGAAAGGTGGAGGAGGTGGAACACGGTGTCCAGGGCGGCCTGAGCGAGCTCCATATGCGGGAACACAATGGCAGGGGGCAAAACTCTCGAGCCGTCTGTGCAAGCCAAGAAATCGTCTCCCCTTCGTGCGCATGCGTCGACGCCTTAAGCTCGGATATATTTCAAAATATTTATTCTCATGAGCCGAGCCCCTTTCTCCCCCCCCCTCCTCAGTTCAGCTACGCCGGGCTTTGAACCAAGCGTCTGTCCGTAGGCAGGAGGGGCGGGTGGCGGGGGTGGGGACGCGCTTGGTGCCGGGCGCGACACCCGGGGTGACGAGGAGAACAGACCCCGGCAAAGGGGGTGGCGAAAGGGAGTAGGGGTGGCTTCAGTACGGGGGCGCGGGTTTCGTGGTGGTTATTGAGTTAGCGGGAAAAGATCAAAAGGAACAGACCATCTGAAAACAGACCTGGGTAGTCTATGTTTTCCATCTCCATCTTACATCGTGAACATGAGACATGCAAGCACCGCACAGCAACACTTCACTCTCTCGCCCCCGTCTCTCTCTCAATCACTTCCCCCATCTCTCTCCCTTTCTTCCCCCCCCCCAAAAAAAAAAACAACTAACAGAAAGAAATATACAATAACAGAAAGAAAAAAAGAAACAAAAAACAAAAAGCAAACATGAAAAACAAAACCGTGAAGACGGGACAGAAGGATCTAATACGACTCCGCTGTGTCGTTGCAAGGCAAGTTAATGTCGTTGCTCTCAAACTTACTAAGCGTTGTTAACAATCAAAATATATTTTCTGTTAATATTAAAAGAAGAAATAATTGTTCCTATTTAATTTCCCGAGCTTTGCTTGAGATTTGCTACCAATGCGCTTTGTTTCATTGGTTTGTTTACACTTCACCACCTACTGTACCCGGTATGAAGGATCCACCAGATACAGAAAGAAGCAGTTTTCATCTTTGTCCTCTTTCTCTCTCTCTCACACACACACACACACACAAAACAGACATGTATAGTGCATGACACAAACTAGTGGCCGGTAGCATCAGTGTGAGTATGAGTACAGACTGCTGTAACACAAGTGCCACTCACAAACCTAATGTCTACAGCACTCACTCACCCACTACAACCAGCCTTAACTCTCAGTCTGTGAGTAAATAAGTTCTGGTGACTTACTGAAGCCACGCCCCTCAAAATACTTTCAGTTGTGTCTCTTAAACTGCGTACAAGCAAATCCTTTGACCAGCAATAGGAAAACTCTCAATATTTCAATTATGTAATAGGACACGTCTGCCACAATATTTCGATTATGTGATAGAAAAAAAAATCGTCCATTTTTCGCGGAATAGGAAAAACGTGTTACTCCATTATGAAGTAAGAACAGCTCGCCACAGACGTGCATGGTTATGGGGGCAGGAAGAACTTGCAATTGGGGTGGGGGATGGGGGGGGTAGAGACAACATCTGCTAGACAATATCGACCACGTGGATAGCATTGTCAGACGATGAGAAACAGACGACACTGATTTTCAACAGGCCGCACGCGCTCTCTTCTGCCGAGACGCCTGCACGTGCATCGCGAGTCTCTGCAAGTCGGCGCCAGCAAAGAACCGGAAGTAACGAGGTCCTCTCGTCGCGCGAAACATCTCTTAAACAAACATCGCGTGTCGGTGAAACTATCGACTAGTGTATTGCACACACACACACACACACAACCACCCCAACTCACCCACCACCACCCACCTACCCCAAAAACCACCCGTCCCACCACGCCTCACACGGCAAACGGATCGCACAATGCTGCAAATCCTTCACCGCTCTTTATCTCCCCAAATTATATTCCACCTCCCCAGCGGCCCCCAAAGGCGACAGAGACTGTTACTAGACTTTCACTAGTTTTACTGTTGTCTCCCCTCCTGCTTCTTGAGGCTGCCTGAGACCAGCGCCGTCGTCCATGAGTCTTTCTGTTGTTGGACGTGGGGACACGTGTCACGAGGCTGTCAAGGTTCCCCTCCCCTCCCCCTAACGGTTGGCCTGGAAATGACTGGTGAAGTCAGTGCTGGGAGAGTTTTGTGTGTCTGTGTGTGTGTTGGGGGTGGGGGTAACAGTAGTGGGGCTGAGCCATTAAGCCAAGCCCAGTAAGCGTTAATGTAGTAGTAAATATGTCGGGGGCTAGTCGAGAGAGTAGCTGTTGGCTGTACAACCCGGTGGCCCTGGATACCACCGGAGTAACATTGTAACAGAGTGAGCACACACACATACATGTAGGCAGTAAGAGAAAGGACAACTCTGATCAAGTATAACTCGTACTCTCTCTCTCTTTGTGTGTGTGAGAGCGAAAGAGAGAGGTGAGACAACCAGAGAGACAGAAGGACGCAGTGTACTGATTAACACGAGAAAGAAAAACAAAAGAAGGTGAAATCAAATCACCGCTCACCTGCCATGAAGACCAGCATCATAAGAATCCTCATGACTGGCGAACCAAGAGCGCAGTAATATCCGCAGCAACAGCAACAGACGGAGGTACTAGCGGCAGCAACAGTTGTAGTGATCGCAGCAATAGTAGTAAAATGTAATGACACCGAAATCACCAGCAACGGCCGTAGTAGTCGGCAGCAGCTGCTGTCGTGTCCTGTCCCTGCTAACGGCCGGCAGAAGAAACAGCATCCATTTGATCCACTCCACAACGGGAGAAAGGGTCGGTGGGGGGCAGGGGGGTACGGACAGATGAGGTGGTTGTTCTGAATGACTCCGCAGACGGCCGGAGGATGAGGGGGGAATGTAGGTGGGGGGTGGGACGGGCAGGATTATTCGGTTACCCTGAGTGTCCCCGGAGTGCAGTCTTCGCACTTGTCCGAAAAGTGCTCGTTTCAGAATGAGATTTCTTTTTTCTTTCTTTCTTTCTTTCTTTCTTTCTCCTGCGGTTTGTGGCCAGTAGGCGGGACCAAGGTGTGTGCGATGGTTTGGGGTTCCTGGTGGCTCACGGGTCAGCCTGGCGGAGAAACAATCAGGCTAACAGAATGCTGCGCAGCTGTCAGATTGAAGTTCATCTGTCAGACTAGAGCTGGTTGTCCACACACATGTCCGAATGTGACGGTAATCAGATCATTTCTACTCCTGCTCATACCCGACAGACCAATATCCTATGCAATGATGAAGAATGTTTTCTAACCAAGGTCTGTTGCAGCTTGTTGGTTTGGTTATTTAAATCTCTTTTGTTCAGTATTTGCCTTGCGAACACAGAGGAAAACAATAACTCAATAACTCAATAACTCATGACCAAACCAAATATTAAAAAGTGTTTCAGGCATTATGTGCTCCTGAGTTACTCCTATTTGCACATATTTCTATTTTCAGGTCTGCGTCCTTTGCTTCTTATGACAACACAGACACACAGAATGCAGAACAGAATGAGGTATCTCCCTGGAACAGATTGAGGTATCTCCCTGGAACAGATTGAGATATCTCTCTGGAACAGACTGAGGTACCTCTATGGAAGGCTGGTCTCTAGATGAGTCCGAGTGAAAGTCAATACAAGTTGATAAGAAGATTATCCTTGCTGTTATCCCTGTTCCAACAAGGCGATGACGGATCTCCGTGTTCTCAGACTTCACTTGCTGCGGACACCGAGAGAGACAGGCGACGAAAGAAAGTCCGAGGATGTCAACAAATTTCTGAAACCAGTCAACTGAATCGTGCAGTTCCAATAAAAAAACATATCGCCGACGACACCGTGTCACCAGAGCAAACAACTGTCCATTCTTCTCGTCTGGTCGCCACAGTTGTGCCTCCCCTCGTGAAAGTCTCGACGGCCGGCCAGCCAGCTACTGAGCTTCGTCGCTTCTAGTTTTCCTCCTCCTATCTTCCGCGATGCGAGTAGGGAGGGGAGGGGGGGTGACTTGTCGTGCATTGATTGCCGTGCTGTCTGACCAGTCACTGACCGCCTGTATAACTGCTCACTATCGCCCAAAGTCTCGGCCCAGCCAAGTCAAACCCACCCGTCGGATACGCCCCACCCAGTCTTTTACACTCTTGCCGTGGGGGGATAAGACGAAGCCGGCGTTTCATCGCTACTTGTTCTCGAAGCTTTATCATCGACAGCGCTTATCTGCACAGAGCCATCACTAGCCTTTAGTCAAACAGTGAACACGACTCTCGTTTGGTAGAGACTCACTGAAGGAGGGCATGAAAGTGAAGGGGGGGGGGTGGGATAAGTTGGGAGGTAACGGCCGGAAGTTCCGTCTCGAGCTTGCGGCATGGAAGTAGCAACACTGTTTTTTCGCTGCTTGAAGTCCCGTCGACTGAAAAGATCAGAAAGATTTCCCTGGTCCCCGCCAGCGAAAAGGTTTTGCAGACCTTTGGCCTGTGTTCACACCCCGTACGACGTGTGGCCACTTGCGTCTAGTGCTCGCAGGCAAAGGCAAAGATCGCGTCTTTCAGAAAACTAGCGAGGCTATGCAACCACCCCTTTCTGTCCCCTAGCCTGTTAAACTGCTATTCAAATAGTCACTGCTTCAAGTTGCCGTCGGTGCGACGAGTACGGTGGAGGGCGCTCATAAACCCCTTGTCCCGATATGTCGCCGGCCTGTCTGCGAGGGACACGCCACGGTGTTTGGAGAGTTTACAAGGTGCGAAAGAATGTCCCCCCTTTAAAGGGACACTTTGTGTGGAGTACAGTGGAGAGGCGGGACATCATTAGTAGCAGAGACGCGGTGACGATGAGTTACTGTCCTCCTGTCCCTCGCTCATTACCGCCTCCGTTATGGCGCCGACCTGAAAAAGCCGATGTTGGTTTAAAGTCGCAGGTATAGAGAGAGAGACAAACAAACAAATAAAGCCTAGCCTAAAGTGAGGCGACAATGGCGGACCTTGTGTACATTACCAACCCCGCAAACAGTTTTCATGAAAGTCGTAAGAAAGAGACAGTGTGTCAGCTAGTCCCCTTGGGCCAGGAAGACTGGAGCGAAAGTATTGCCGTGAGAAAGACTGGAGTGTAAAGTATAGCCGTGAGGAAGACTGGAGTGGAAAGTATAGCCGTGAGGAAGACTGGAGTGGAAAGTATAGCCGTGAGGAAGTGTAAAGTATAGCCGAGGTGAGGAACAGAAGAAGAGTGGGATGGGTGGTGTTTGTAGTTTCTGTTTGCGTGTAGGTTTCTAAGGAAACAGATTTCGATACTTGGACTTGAGCGGCGGTCAGACAAGGGTGATAGCAAGAACTGTTTGAAAGATAGGAAGGACTCAGCAGACAGAAAGAAAGGAGGAATTGCAGAGCCAAGAGATTAAAAATGTCATGCCCCGCTAAAGGGGTAGCACTGATAGGGATGGTATGGTAGCTGCGACGACGACGATGATGACGGTGACAACGACGACGACGACGACGATGATGATGATGATGATGATGATGATGATGATGATGATGATAAAAAAAGTACAAAACGCTCTGTAGTGTGTTGTCTGCTGCTGTGAGGCAGTTCGTGTCTGAGTTCCGCCATTTTCTACGTGGTTGTCTCCCCGACAAGCAGCTCACGTCGTCCTGCAAATCGCAGAGACTAGTATCAGGACACGTCTGACATTTCACCTTTTAGCTTCTGCCCCGACAAGACGAGCTTCATTGCGTGGTACTTTGGGTGAGATTGATTGACTGATTGACTTGAATGGCTCATAATCTATCCGTCCATTCATCCGTCTGTGTGTGTGTGTGTGTGTGTGTGTGTGTGTGTGTGTGTGTGTGTGTGTGTGTGTGTGTGTGTTCGCGCGGTTGCTGTAGTCAGGTTTGTGTTGCTTAGAACGTCTTACCCTGAATATTACCCCTTGTTTACACAGAAACAAAGGTAAAGGATAGGTTAACTCCGAATAAACGTGTATATGGTATAGGTGTCCACCACTATACGAGTCATTACTTCTGTATTCTGTACTGACTGTGTTGTGCTGGTGGTTTGTATTCTGTTGTACTGTCCAACTGGGCAGGTTCGTGACATATTCTTGTATGTTGTGGTCACTGTCTCGTATTCTCTGTTTACGCCTGACATGCTAAACTCTCCCATAATATGTGGGGCCTGTTAGGTCTGGTGTTTTGTATTGTGTACTCGCGTCAATCAAATACGAGGCTGTATCTCATTCTATTATCCCGCATAGCCTCATCAAAGACGATTACTTAAGCTACTTCCAGATGCACTCGAAAATCAAATACCCCCCCCCCCCAAAAAAACAGTAGCTGTGCGCCCTAGTTTTTTTTTTTAAAGAAAGATTCCCGTAATAAATAAGAAAATTTGGACACGGGAACAAATTGTTTAAAAATGTCCTGTACAGGAACATACAAATCAACGTGGGCACAGGCCTCATGTATTTAATCTCGCCCTCTCCCTCTTCCCACCGGAAGTGTGGCTGTGTTCCCTCCCGCGCCGCGGGTGATGCTGGAGACCACGACTACAAACACTCCGAGTTAAAATAGTGCGCACGAGCCATTAGCCTCCGTCTGACCGGAACAGACGAGACTTGGCGAGATTGGAATCAGTGGTGTAAGGACATCAGAGCTGCCTCCTCCACTACTTCATTCAAGGTCTCCTCAAGAAGTTCAATTGCCCGTGCAGGCTTGGATACCGACACCTCAAGTAACTCAAGCTCCCTGGTATATCAGCAAAGACAAACAGGCCGGGGGGTCCTTTGTCTACCTTGGTCTTTATATGTATGAACGAGGCTTTCCTTGAGTGTCAGGGCAATAGGGCTTCTAACTGTCTGTGTGAGTGATGTGTTCTATCTTTGTGTGGACGGCCAAGAAAATAGGGTGAGTGGAGGACAGCTTTCCGTGATGCCTTACTTTCCAAACCCTCTAAGGGACTATGGCCTGATGAAGGGGTGGGAGGAGAGGGGGGTCTGGTGTAACGGGCCCGGCTTTGGTCAGTGGATATTTCTCTCTTTTTTAAAAAAAAAGTAAATCTCCGACGAAAGAAAACAAATACAGTAACACTGCTGAAAATGCAAAATCATTTTTCCTTATTTACTGACCACTGGCGTGTACACAGATGTAAAATGCTCATCTCCTGCAATGGTGTAGATCTTGGTTGCTGTCTGTATAAGTATAACGGTACTAAAGGAAATGTAGATATTCCTAGTCTAATTATAACTTGTAAGCATACTACTACCATACAATGGGAAAACAATTCACGATTACAGTTAATGGTTAATGCAAGGGGCCCAGAAATGTCCTCCGCCCCGGGGCCCGTGTTGGCTCTCGACGGCCCTGAAGTGACTGCCTCAGCTGAGTGAAGCAAAGAGACTAAACACTAGTATCTATGGGTGAAGTAAAGCTTCGAAATACTAGTACTTAGTGTCTTATCATCATCTGATCAGACAGGAACCAAGCTGGCATGAGTGTAGTTCAGGCGAAGGCAGAGAGAGGCTCGCGGTGGAAGCCGTGGTGAGGGGGTCAACACGATGATGCAACAGGTCCGCGGGCTTTTTACCTCCGATGTAGACTGAAGAAACAGTTCTTGTGCAGGTATAAAGATGGCAAAAGCTTTCATGGGTGGACTACCCTCTCTTTCTTTTTATGATAAAAGATGGTGCTTTTTGTCTCTTGTCAACAGAGGAAGCGGGTGGTTGAGTGACTGTAACAGTTGCGCGTGCTAACCGATTGATACCTGTGTGAAGCAGGGTACTTAAATTTTCCTGTGTGGAATGGGTACCTGACTCCTCAAAAGGTTTTGCAACGTAAGACAGGAAGGACGCAGAGATGAGCACCATCCTTACAAAAGCACCCGATTAACCAGACAATAATCCTCCAGGAATAAATTACAGACGATGTGATAAGCGAAGAAAAGATAAACCTTCATTTAATACTGTAAATTTTCATCTAGTCGGTTTTCTAATAGTTACAGTGTTCGTTCGTGATTAGAACACATTCGATGCTTGTTTACCATTCACAGCATTTGAAGCCGCTGCCAACGATATCTTTTTCTGCCTTCATCTTCCATCACTGCCTTTTTTAAAACATTTTCAAATCATAATGTTATGGTCGAAGTTAAAAAGAAACGAAATCCATGGCTGCCTACATATGCTGCAGTCTGGTCCCCGTGGACCAAAATTAAGGACCAGAAACATTTGACTACTGTTAAGCCTGCCAACCTTGTAAGGAGAGTGGTTAGCAAGTTCATGGAGGCAAGATGGCGCCTCCTCTGTGTGGAAACAGGTGCCCACCTTGTCAGATGTCAGTGGTACCTGGGTGTCAACACGGTCAGCGCTCCAGACCCTTTGTAGTCGAGTCTTGTTGACGTGTGTGCCGGGCGTGTTACCGCCATGTACATCAGCGCACTTTTTCCTTTACTTTCTGCCAGGAACAATCGTCTCCCTGTCCACTTCTACAGCAGGCTAGACCACTCTGGTTTCAAGTGTACAAGTCTGGCTACATGTACACGCGTGGTGGGGACCATTTCTACATACACTAGCACAGGTCCTTTAGTTTTGCCGATTAAAGGTTGGGGTATGCAGGCATGTCCTTCCTTGGGTCAATCACTGATTCAACGGCACACGCTTCCGCATCTCTACCCCACACATATTTCTGTATTTTCACATTAGTACACATTCTGGAAGTCACCATTTAAAATCAACATTTTAATGTAAGCCCCAATTTAAATCTATTTACATTTTTTGAATTATCGACATCATTGTAACGAAACTGCGAGGAGAAGGGTCGGGACTAAACCACCCGAGGGGAAAGGGGACACCTTGCTGGCTCGGCTCGGCTCGCCTCACTCCCGACTTTCACCCTGCTACACCCTCTCACTCGAATTTCGCACGTCCACACGGAAACGCAGACCACTATCTCCGCTCTCACGTGTGCAACCACACCGACAACAAAGTTGTACAAGACAAAGCAAATTATTATTAACACAATAAACAAAAGAATAGGTTAATAGAAATCAGTTAAGCTTCGGTGTTATTAGGGTGGCCTGACAAAAGGCCGGCACAAGGTTAATAATGTTATATCTAAGATATGTATATACAAGACAGTTTCCTCGCGCACTGGTGTTCTTGCGACTCGGAGTTCAAACCAGGGTGACCAAATTCGCTCTCACGTCCCCACGACGGGAACACTCTTCCAGCCTCGTGACTGACTGACTGCTCCCTTGACAACCACAGAGCCGCACTGAGACTGGCACCCCTGGTGAAGTCCCTTCGCTTACGGTCGCCCCAAGTAACAACGACGTCGACGATGAGGAAGGTGGGCTCCCTGACACACTTCCCCTAGCCCACTTGCACTGCGGCTCACATCGGTTGCCCCAGGCAACGGACAGTAGTTGCTAGGCGACAGTTGTCTGGCACAGCTCCAGACGACCAAGAGGTCCAAGGAAACACGGATAAGGTATCCTGCTGGCCACTACCTTCAGCGGTTGCCCCAGGCAACGTGGTGTGCTGATACCGACCCTTACGGTGTATCCCCTTCTTGTCGTCTGCGAGGGCAGAGACCCTGGCCTCACACTTCACCGGTCCCAGTAAATAGCGAGTCGCGTCCACGAGGAACGGGCCTCCCTTTGACACACTGCCTGCAGCTGCTACGGACTCAGAGAAACAGTGATGGGGAAAGGCGCCGACTACACATCTACCCTGAGATATATAATGTCACAGTATTTCTGGTCTCTCAGCCAGAACGTGAATACTGGCCCCAGGGAATCGGGCACGTGGGCACTAGTTACACCAACTCTAGCTGCCCACGTCAACATACTTGAAGGGGAAATACACACGATAATCACACGTCGATCATTCAGTTTCACTACTTGGCTCATGAGCCCCCACCCCTGCTCTTCCCCGAATACAATACTCAACGACGTGTGATTTAATGTATGATAATAAGAAAAGGATTTATTTACCACAAAGCATTTAAAACAATGAATACAATCAAATGGACTCGTCTAGGGGGGGGTCCCAATACTATCCGTGCTAAAGCGTACTTCTGATGTTACAGTGCTGTTACCTCTCTTTACAAATACCGTTCACACTAGCAAGCGCACCAACTTAGCTCTGTTACAGCTGGTTTGTTGAGAGTCCAATACTTCTGCTGACTGTCACGACACACTGACGATTTCCTCGAAGTATTGTCTGATGGTCCGTCGTCCTCCTCGCTCGATCTGCCAACCACGTCAGAGAGCGACGACTGCTCTCCCGGTGACACAGATTAGAGCTTTGTCCCACTCCAGGACACACACGTGGTTTCTTCAACGCCTGTAATGCCTCGTACAGCCACCAAACGAACACCACAACAGACGGTCTCAGCCCCTGAGAACCGACGACTTCTAGCGGCCTCAACATTGAACGTCTACCTCTCACACCGGTAGTACAAGCCCTGGTCACGTAGCCCTTTGATTTCCACGGCGACAGCAAGCAGTCCTGACAGTCCGTCATCACTGACTTGCCTCCTTCTCTCAAGGTTCTCTAACCCAACTTCTTCCCTCCCGAGTTTTGCCTTCATGGCTAAAGACTCGGTCTCGAGGCAGAAGTGTAGATGGCGTTAGGAAGCTGATGTCGCTTCGGCTGCTGACCAGTTGCTCCGTCCACTCTGACGTCTTGCCGAAAGTAAGTGAAGTGTCCGCTCCGTTGTTGTTGTTGTTGGCTTTGAAAGGGAAAGTGCTTCCACCTCTCGGTGATTTCGCACTGTGGGGGATGGGGTCTTTGGGGAGTGTGGGGAAAAGGTTGCTGTTTTGTGGTGCCTGATGCGTGGTTTCACTTTTGTGCGTGCCCTCTGTTTTTGTTGGTGTTTAGGTTTTCCAAGTCTGCGTGGGTGGTGTATTGTATTTGTGCCTCTTTATCCATTGTTGATCTGCCAAGTTTGCATGAGTCGTTACAGTGCTGCTGCCCTCTTTCCTCCTGCTGCTGCTGGTGCTGCTGCCGTTTGTTGCCAGTGTTTAGGGGTCCTGCCACGTGTACCGTGGTGGTGTATTGTGTTTCTTTGTTTGGTTCTATGTATTGCTCTTCCTCAATTTTTTTTAATTTTTTTTTCCAGTGTGGATGGCTATGTTATCCTGTTTACCCCTATTCTTATTTTATATTAGACTAGAGTTTGGGTGGCTTGTTGCTATTACTACTACTAGTGACAGTATACTGTTCCATAGTTCTTTAGGTGGGTTGAGGCAGTTTCTGAGGTTTAGTCCCAGCCTATACTTATCTAGGAAATGTTTTAGTTCTTCTCTCTCTGGTTTATTTTCATTGCACTCCAACAGTACATGCGGGGTGCTAAGTCTGTCCCCACAGGCACATGAAGGTGGGTCTTTATACATTTTATAATATTCTCCACTAAGCCTCATTCTGGTTAGTTTAGTTTGGTCCGACCTGATTGACGTTAGGTACATCAAGGTGAGACTAGGCTGGTCGTCTATCATTCTTCTAGTACCTATACCTTCATTTTTGTATTTTTCTTGCCACCTTATTTTTTATTGCTGGTTTTATAGCTATTTTTCTCTCTGCTGGTGAAATAGAGATGTTTAGGGTGGTGACTCTAGGGTTATTTTCTTGTTTTACTGCCAGTTTAGCTAGTTTATCTGCCTCTTCATTTCCTTTTATTCCTATGGGGGAAGGAACCCAAAGGAACTTAATGTCTCCCTGTTTCTGGTTGATTTTCTTTATGATTGACAGTAGTATCTTGTATACTATATCTATTCTGTTTGAGGATTTGTTTTTTAAAGCCTGAAGTGCTGACAGTGAATCTGAAATTACTACATATTGTTGTTGCGTTGTGTCCTTCATTCCGAGATGAAGTGTATGGAGAGCTGTCAGTATGGCCGTCAACTCAGCTGTA